>CACRXP010000226.1:0-27350 GCA_902702965.1 Spirometra erinaceieuropaei
CATTGGTCGGCAGGCATGGGAGGTGAAATTGGCGTTTTTTCAGTCGCATTTGCAATGTCTGTGGACATCAATGAGCCTAAATAGACGGAAGAAAATATTACTATTTGCTCTACTTAGTGGCAAAATAAGATATAAGCTGATGCTCTTCCAGCAGCCGTATGCATACTGTGTTTCAAAAAAGCAGAATGTGAGGAAGGACTTACTCCTTTCTACGAGTACTTGATATATTATGATATCTAATAGCAGCCGACATACGAAGTTGGCAACTATAAATTATGCTGGGAAGGAGGTTAAGAATAATGTATATTCTGACATGCAAGATAATAGTTAGGCAGAAAATATGGTAAAGCAGCTTCGCAAGGGACGTCCAGATACTGTACCCAATCCTGAAGTCGCATGACATCTGAATCAGCGAAGGTCTATCAATGCGGTCGAATAGTGTCAATGTGCAAATCCTTAGAGAGCAGATAATGTTTGCGGAGAAAGTCCCGTAGAAGGAATTAATCCAAAAACCATACTAACATTTGACCGGTGGCGGGACTTCAACTTTATTGAAGAATAAGTCGTGAAAACATGAGGTGCCTCCATGCTGTGGTTCTGTATTAAAATTGTCCAGTTAATTATGCAGACTGCACAGCAATGCTCTGCAGAACGTTTGGTTGCGGACTTCGGTATTACCATTTCTAGATGGTCCATTCGCTTCTTAATCGGAACTCCTAACCGCAATTTACCGAAGTCGCCAAATATGCGCAGGGATGCGCTTTTTCACTTTGACCCGACTGCAAAAAAACTCGGTGCCTCGGTGGGATTCGAACCCACGACAGCAAGGGGGGGCCTCAGTACAGCCAACGCTCTAACCATCTGAGCTACGAGGCTCCACCGGAGGACGCCAGTTTAATCACATTCGGGTTACGTTTACCCGCCCAACTTACTGCAACGTCTGGAATCCACCAAATCTGATAGAGTAAGCTGACTGCCCAAGCAGGATTTCCTGAGTAACACACCAAAAATCCACCAGATGACTACCAGGCTAACGTAATTCAGGTGTTTTGGCAGATTTCAAATATTTCACTTTGACCCAACTGTGAAAACTCGGTTGGCTGTACTGAAGCCTCCCCTCGCTGTCGTGGGTTCGAATCCCATCGAGGCACCGAGTTTTTCATAGTTGGGTCAAAGTGAATTATTTGAAATCTGCCAAAACACCTCTGGATGCACTTTTTGAAAGTTAATATAAGTAACAACGTAAGTGGAGTGTCTATTTCTGTAATTTGACGAACTGACTTCGCCTGTACTTCAAATGATGTACCATTATATTTCTTGTGCACGAAGACAGCAATAAATACTGACAAAATACAGTGGGACGATGGGTTTCAAGAACGACGCGTGGAAGTACCGCACTGTGAGAAACGCAATAAAATCCCGGGACAGGAAACTAGTTCATCAGACCTCTCCGACACCACCACCACCGCCGTCACTGCTGTCAAATTTCAAATTGCGGAATTGATGGACTTGGTGTGCTTATTCTCACGTTTCTGTCCGGAAATAAACTGCTTCGACGGTGACAAGTCAAACAAATGGCTCAATAAAGGAGATCTTACAATACTAAACTGACTGGAACTCTTTCAGGGGGTAGTAAAATATAGCAAAAGCAGCAGGCCTAGTTTATTGTTGCTAGCAGACAATCTGAGAACAGTAATCAAATAGATAAATCGGTATACATTTGTTCTACCGCCAGTGAAACGGGGAAGGCCGGTGAAAGCCTTTCCTGTGCCAGCCATCAGCTATTAAAGTCATTGAGTTATACTTTATAAGTAAGAAAGCTAAAGTTCTACCCGACTCGCCCATGTGTACGACACAACAGTTTTGGTGGCACGTCTCAGTGAGATTTGGAAAAGAAGAAGACATGAGCATGGAACTAAGGAAGCCTCGTACTTGTGGAAAATAGCGTCCTTATCTTGGAAACGCTAGAGTAGATACTGGTACTACATCGCTTCCAACAACTATGTCGTGCTTGGTGGGCAGCCTAAAAGGCTGGATGGGCATGAAACAATTTTCGCATACTTCATATTATTTGAGAGGAAGATAGTTACTGATCATTAGAAATAAGAATGACTAGGATGACTATACGATTTAGGCCAACAAAAAGGCCTAACAGTAGCAGTATGGTGCTTTGACAGTATCGAATGAGTCGCATGTGTCTGGTTTACTCAAAACCCGATTTTCTTTCTGCCACTCAAGTTTGTCTAAAACTTTGGCTTAAAGTAACATCAACTGCTTACTGACCCAAAAGTAACATTATCCTAACCAGGGAGACGCGAAACTCGGGGCGGTTATCCTTGTTTTGGAGAATTTATTTTAGGACTCATGTCGATTGCTCAACAACTAATCCCGATTATAGCTGCCGATCAAATTCTCTCTTTTCGGAGCTTAGGTCGAACATTGGTGCCTGTGTGTAAAATACTGCTAATATCAGGCGAAACAAGGTAAACAAAGTAGACATCAGACACGCGAGTTCCCTCGTAGCAGTCTTAGGTAGTCCGCTACATATCACTTAAATGACGATCTTAGATCAGCTTGCGTGTTTAATGTCATCCAATTGACATTTCTTCCTCAAGAATGGAAAGTCTGTCGTTTATGGCATCCTAGCAAGTTTCAGAGGCAGTTAGTAGCTCTGGAGAATCGTTCGCGACCACCCGTATACGCTGCTGGACCAGCAAAACCCGTTGAACCCTAGACTATGGGGATTTCTGACTGATAATTCGTACTTCAAAAACGCCTGACCGCAGTGGAAACTCTAGGGATCAATGAAACAGTGTGGTGGCAGTCTTCCAGAACACCAGCAACGTCACACAGCATCGACTTATCATGAAAGATCTCAGTACCTACGGCGTGTGGGAATGTGGTAACAGGCATCTGGAAAATTCCAGTCGACAGGGCAGATGTACGCACTGACGGTAGGTCTCCTGATTTACCCACTTCCTGTGGAGTTCCATTGGCACTTGCGTAATGGAAATTGCTTTCCCTGATCCAAATCACTGGTAAATTGTCGTTTACCACATTAACGTTTTGACTACGTTAGCTTGAGCAATTGCGTCGCGCATACCGTGAGATATTGCAATAGACGGATGGGAATTTTGGCGCCTCATGTCTGTCTCAATCTAAACATCGAAGTCCGCCGGTGTGTAGGATCGCGAACTTGAAATATTTACTTAGGCTAGTGGAAGTCACTTCAAAACATATGTTACGATCAGGGGGTCATCATCTCAGGGCAGTGTCTAGGCGTTGTAGTCATGGCACTGAATAGTTGTCGTAAGTTACACAACCTCCTTATTTCTCTAAACAGTAAGTGTTTAGTTGAGGACCAGTGTCACATTAAGTCAGTGGCACCGAGGAACTGGAAAGTGCGGAGCCAAACAACAATTAATTAATTGGCAAGGGCTTTCAGCGTTCCAGCAGAGTTAAAGCGACTGCGTTGAGACAATACGGTAAACTGGAAAGATGATTGACAGGATAAGCACGCGTAAGCTCCGCGCACACTGGCATTAGGCACACAGTGAGTGTCGCACTAGCTCGATTAATAGGCGTTCTCACGCTATCAACCGATGGAACAGGAAATCTGAAGAAGTAGTTATGATCGCCATCTATTCAGCCGTTGTCGAAGGGTTTCACTAGCTGTTTGAGTCAAATGTGATCTGCGAAGCCTAACATGCCATCACTATGTTCTGCAAATACAGATATGTCATAGGCGTCGTGTCAATTCCTTAAGGAGAAGCTGTCGTTATTCTCGCTGGCAATCTGCCCTCCGTGCTTTATGAAATGATAGTACATGACCAAACAAAACAAGTGAATAGGTGGTCCCGCTTACCTATGCTAATTTTGATCTCGGGTACAACTGTTGTCTTTGTTTATTACGCACCGCTTTTGTTTGCTGACTCTCGCTACCGAAAAAAGCGACCAGTTTCTCAGTTAACCCACACCCCTAACAGACATATGTTGGGCGTTTCGACGACATATGAGGATATTCATTAAACCAAATTGTAGAAAATTTGGCGATCTTGGTAGAGACGAACCTACGGCAGCAAAGACAGTGAATTATTCGAAGCTGCTAAAACATATATATATGTATATATGCAGAATGCTATTACCGACAAAGACAAGGGAGACTGGAATGACCATTTCTGGCTTATTAGCCGTCGTCAGCCAGCCATACCCAAGCCCGAAGTGTGGAACACCCGAGCCTCGAACTCGCGACCTGTTGGTTTAGAAGTCCACGCCTCTACCAACCGGGCCACGAGCCCGTTGCTCTGTCGGTTTTCGATCGGGAATATACAGTGGGCTCGTGGGCAACGGGCTCGTGGCCCGGTGGGTAGAGGCGTGGACTTCTAAACCAACAGGTCGAGAGTTCGAGACTCGGGTGTTCCACACTTCGGGCTTGGGTATGGCTGGCTGACGACGGTTAATAAGCCAGAAATGGCCATTCCAGTCTCCCTTGTCTTTGTCGGTAATAGCATTCTGCCTATATATCATGCGCCGCTGTGCGGCTGCTGGTTGGGCTCGAGAGAGAGCCCTTAAGGCACAACGGAACGAGTGAGTTCCGTATGAACGATCGGTGAGCGCCCTCTACCATTATATATATATATATATATATATATATAAGATCTGAAGTGTGTATATATATATATATGCTCAAACAAATGAATCCTTATGTTCGTATATCTACAAAATCGGAAATACTCACTAATTTTGGCAAAGTAAACAGTCAAAAGTTGAGAGTTAGGTATGAGTGAGAATTTTCACGAAACTTTTGCTTCAGGGAACCGCTAGATTGCTTTGAGCGGGAAATAGATTACCCAGTCTATAGCCTTTATTGTCTACATGATCTACGACCTAAGATGGTTTTTAGTTAACTTTAAAACAAAGTTTTAAGGCCCGACGCAATAATAGTTCTGCGATTATTCCATTTGATGAAAAGATGTCCGTAATCTGACAAAACTCAGAAACCAACCTCCAGCGTGCAACTGTAATTACCGGTTGAGGTATGTGTGCAGATAAACTATCTCTCATATCGGCGCGAAGACAATGTGGTAAGCGTCTGTGTCAGCAAGTTCTCACCCAAATTCGCTTTGAAGATTGAACTTTGAATTCCCTACATAGGGAATATATGAATTTCCTTCTATACGTGTTGTTATGACCGTGCTATTCAATTATGCACTGGACGCATTTGTAGAAATCTAAAATAGGTCCCTGAAATTGAACGAACTATTTTATTCACTCTGTTCACCCATTTTCATTTTTTAGTTTGCTGCGGCACTTTGGGTATTGCCAGTTGCATTCCCCGTTCATTCCATACTAGTTTATAGATAGAAAACTGACATGCGTCTTTGAGGGTCCTATATTCAAAGCAAAATGGGTTGCTATGCACAAAAAACTTGCGGTTTGGGTTATTTCAGTGGAAGCTATGAATGTATTTCATCGTGATCATTAATCCTTAAAAATGAGTCAAATCTCCTAATGTTTTGTGGTAGGTGTTTTTTTTTCCTTGCAGCAGTTTGAGTGGCTCACGTATACCGATGACTTCACAATCGCCGTAATTACTGCCGTAAAAACTCATTTTGTTGCTATTTTTGCACATGATTGCGAAGCTCAAAGACGGAAGTCATATTTTATTAAGAAAGTGGCTTAACTACTGTTTTCACTGGAGGGCCTAGAGCAGTCGCTTCTGTGCCTCCTTTTGCGGCGCCTCTTTGTCATCCAGTGACCGCGACAGCCGCGCTAACCTATAGACGCACGAGTGACGAACAACAACCGCTCAGACCTGAGGTGTGACGTCTCTTTTTCATCTACGATTAGTAGTGACTGCGCATGCAACCTTTCTCCGCCTTAAGTACTTCGAACGTTCTCTTTTGGTGTGCTTGTGCCCTTGTTTTCCTGCACCCGCCCTTTCCATCGCTAACCCCGCAGCCACATGCTTAGCACTCAGCTAGACATTTCCTTATGCCGACACGTACATGCGGCATCCGTGTAAACAATACACCGTGATATACGCTCTCTCGAACGGTGCCTTGAACTGGCATACAAGTAAAAAACCAACCCACGTCAGCCCGCACTGCGTACAGGAAAAAAATAGCCGTATCAGAATGCTGACTTCTGGCATTGCGTGGAAAGAACTTTCTGTGTTCAGTTTAAGTTAATACCAGATCCCTGACCACCACAGCTGCTCTCGGTAATTAGCGGCAAAATAACAGAGACGTTGCAAATGTAGCCACAAGATTCTTCCGTTATGTCTTAGGCACTTAACTTAATGCCGAAACATTTAACTCGGCCTAAAAAATAATGCTCGCTCGGGATTTTCAAAGGGGCTTTTAACTACTAGTGATGCAGATACTTGCAGATCTGTTTTCCCAGGCCTTCCATTGCAGGACGCCTGATATGTCCAAGCAAGCCAGCCCGCCTTTTCCTAAATGCTACAGTAATTCTATGACAGAAGATTCGGAGGAAGCAGAACAGCCTACTCACTTCTCTGCCAACCACTGCACCTCCAAAACTGACCCCATCGCATCATATCATCCGCCGTCTGATATATTCCTCGGTAGTATTTTTTTCCCCGTGCGTTGTCAGGCACAGCTAAGCCACTTTGGTAAATCACGCTCATCTGCAACTGACAGTATCCCAATTCACTTATTAAGCATCTAACGGATTTTCTTCGACTGCAGGGCAAAGTGTTCTCAGTCTGCCAAGAAAATAATATCCTTCGTATCATTATTTCACCATCACTATTTGGCGTTCAGTTTAAAGTTCAAAGTGCTAGAAATTTCCGTAAACCCCTTCCTACGCTATTCTGCTTGAAAAATGTTGTGTTCACAGTTAATGATTGTTGTACAACCAGCTAGATTATTAGGTCCTTCGAACGTGACTTCCCGCCCAGCCACTTTTGTGGAACGTGTCAGATGCCTCTTCTAAATCTCCTTACATCTCTTCGTTCTGAAAATTCTGCTGCAATTGCTACGCGTTCTGGTCTTATGAAAGAAGACTATGAATAAAGCATGATGTTAGAAGAATTCACAGCCCATTCATTGTGCTCATCGTGTCGCGCCACGCAAATCGGAACCAAAAAGTCTTCCTAAGATGGTATTTTCAAAGGGCAAACTTATTATACACGACATCATCTAAGGTAGCATGTTTGGTCTTCCTATGGTTTAGCTTCACATTAGTGAAATTTCCTCAGAAAAAAGTAGGTTCCGTTTTATCTTTATACTAATGATCTTAGGTTCGGGAGTTCTCTAAATCTTTTACCCAGACGTTCCATGAGGCAAATCCATTCTTGTTCGTTTGTTATTTCTGCGTGCAGCTTACCTTGAACAATGGAATTCTCACTTTCTTAATATCATTTAATGTGTCTTGGTCCTAGCAGGCCACCAAAACCAGTGATAGTTGAAGCTTCATTTAACTGAATGTTCCACCACCAAGGACTCCGTTTCAAATCACGCCAAGGGCTCAGATCTCTCTTCGCATACCGACGCAATTACTAACAAAGCTACCCACGCAAGATGGAGGTGATGCTATCGTGGTTTACAAGAAAAACTAAGGCTTTGAGCATGGACTTTGCTTTGAGGACATGTTTTATCCAATGTTCCCGGAGAGCTGATGAAGATACGCATACGAATGTTCGCGCTGAACCTTCACTCTGAATTCTTCCAAGCCAAGGGTATTAAAATCTGAAATGACCACCCTCAGTCAGTTGTGGAGGCGTTGTCCCTCCAGCAATTCAAAAAACGCTTGGATGATCAACTGTATACCTTGTTTTTCAGTCTGAAGTTGACCGTAATATCATGTGAACCCAGAAACTTCGTCTTATATAAAACAATGTTACTTAAATCGTGTGAGTGCTTTTTATTGTTGTAGTTGTCCGTTTTCGGGTAGAGCCGGTTCTGACGAACTGGGATGTAAAATTTTTAAAGACATTGCCTACAATCCGTAACAAATAAACAAAAAAGACATGTGGCTTCATTTTTTGGGGTTTCTTCCTTCCTAAAATCAAATTAAGGCATTATTACACGTTTGTCCTTCACATTCTTTAGTATTTCTACTCATTTTTATGTTTAATGAACAAATATAATCGCTCTGAATTTGCGAGTGTCCACAGATACTTTGCTAGAAAATTCTCATGTCCGATAAACCCAAAAAACTACAAAGTTCGAGTGCTGAATCCACCTATCGAATATACCTTAGCGATGGCGTTCGTGGTCTCTGATTTCCATAGCTTACCTCACCCCCTAATAGCAAGCGAGATCGCCGCGAGATAGGGTACTCAAGGGGGGTAGTGGGTCTTTAGCCAGCTCGCGATTTGATTGGTTCTTGGGTCGGCTGCGCCGGCGTCGCGAAGGGTGCAAGCGGCCGCGCATACTTGCACCTGATTATCGATTAGCTTCGGCGCCCGATAGTTCTTCCGTTCACGCCGGTGCCACTTTTTGCTTTCTCACGCTGCAGTGCACACGCCGTTTCTCGCTCAACGCTGCCATTGCTACTGTCCGGATATGTGCTCAATCTTTCCCTGACAATCCCTGTTAACTGGCATAAGATATTATTATTATCATTATCAAATCCTTCCTAGTCAAACAGGTGTCAGGTTAATTTGCATGAAATTTTTACGGCTACTAGACGGGAAATTGGCTTTTGCCTTAGTTATCAAATTCATAATAATTCAAGTCTTGCTCAGTTTTCAGGCCCTACGTCTGTTAGTCGTCCATATAAAATTAGCAATTCTTTCTCCTCTGCCTTCTTCCTGTACCTTCCAAACATAACCTCCACTAAAACAAAATTTCCGTCGATATAAGATCACCAAGTTGTCGATCTGTGTTTAAGAGAGAATGGCGACGTTATCTTAGTATCGATTCGTTAAGTTTTTTTATTGTCCTCATTCTTTCCGAGCAGCTGCTCGTGCCATCGAGAAAGGATCAGTGGAAATTTAGGTGACTGTATCCGAATAGCCTGGTCCGTTTGCATCTTGCTGTCCTGTGTGGTTTTGTCCGTCACAGTCTTTCATTGGAAATTTCAGTAATTTTCAGTGTAGAGATCGTGACATTTTAGGGGTGCGACGTGCTTTCAAACCCATTGCGCACACAAATAATGGAGGTCTTTGCAATGCACAACTTCTAAATTGTCTCCATTACAAGGATTCCGCTCTAACCGCTGTGATGTCCTGACCAAACCTCGGTTTCTGTTATTCCCCAGGCCTGCCGCAACTTCACAATCCTGAGCGCACTATAACGACGCTTTGTGCTAACTTGCTGACTCCTTTTTATAGTCGCTCATGTGTCAGTACAAAGAGGCCATGCGGTGGCACTTAAAGTAACCAGTATGTGCAAGTGACAACGCGGGCGTCGAACATGTGATTGGCTAGTCCATGGATTGAGTAAAGAACGCAAGATTACGGGGGTTCACGGGTAATAGGTGACGACGGTGGACATGCGTAAGATGATGCCAATTTGTGGGTGAGGTTGACACTCAACGCAGATGGTTAAGGGACGCTTCAAATCAAGTGCGATGGTGGTCGAGTGTTAGCGGCATGCTTGAAAGTGGGCAATGTCGTCGTGGCCGTTGGGTGAAAACAGGGGCCGAAGAGGTAGGCACTGGGGCGGCCGCTACGTGTTAACATTTTTCCTTCTTTTTATAACACGGTTCTTTAACTATTTGTACGCTTGTCTCCTCATACAGAGCCGAATTCCAACACTATTGCCTAAAGTTTATCCCTTAAATCAATGTTAGCTTTTTCAGCCATAATGCCTCCATAGTGCTTAACAATAACCTACTTTTACTGAGCAACCCATTTATCGGTGGGGTTTTATTTATGTCGTTGACCGATCAATTCCTCGCAGTTATCAAATTTTCTATTTATTGAGGTCTTCTGCGGACGGATGAGGCGTGTGCTTTTGGAATTCCAGGTAGAATGCCTGTATAGGTAACCAGTCAGTCAGTCAGCCAGTGTATTTGCGGGAAATAGGCTTACGCCTTTGAACTGCCTATTTGTACATAAAAAATCAATAAATAAGCAGAATGTGAAGAAATTACAGCAGTAAGTGAATGCAGGCATTGATTCACATCTGCCACTGGTCTCATGGCTAAAACTATGCTGGCTCTGACGTCGTTTCTTGCCATCTTAACACTACATCCTGTAGCAACCGACATTTGCCATTTGTTTTCACACACAGAGCCTTAATATCTTTTATCCAGAGCTTAAAACAAGTCAGTCAGTTGCTCCAGTTACCGATTCGCATACGTACTGCATCAGATTAAGGCTCCATTTCGCATCTTCTCGTACTTACTATGAGCGCTAGCGTAGTGTTTTAGATGTCAAGGACCACATCTCATTGCTTTCAGCAGCACTTCTTTGAATATTACGCGCAATTTACGGCGGGGTTTCTTAAATTACTTGAACATATTTTGATTGTGCTGATATCCATAGGGACCAACGCAGTTTCTACACATAGTATCTGCTAAAATGAAGGTTAAATGTACACCCAGGAGTCGACATATATTATTTTGTGCAGGTGTGTGATACTGAACTCACTATTTGTTACAGTAAATTGGATTATATCAAAAAATCAAGGTAGTGGAGCGTTACACACGTTCAGAACAAAGACGTAAAAACTGCAGAAACACGACCCAATTACAGGTGTTAGAAGCATCGAAAATATACGTAAGTACATTACTTAGTTCTTTGAATATCAGTTAGTTCAAGTGCGGATATGCTACCGGAAAGGTGGTAAAATGTCCGTTGTCGTCAACTGTCAATGTAAATATTAGTGGTCTTCTGCAGCAAGATGGATGCAAAAAGACAAGGCATGGGGAAGACCTTAGTCTCTTGTCCAAAAAGATCGGTCCTGAACTAGTTCTCTACCTCATGTGCTGACCAAATTCCACTCAGTAATATGCGCGTTAAAGTCACTCATAATTAAAACGTCAGACAGAGTAGCGAATCGATATGGTTCCCCAGCAGATTAGCAGCAGCTTCGAGGTCGTTTCTTGGCGGTCGAAAAATGGTCAGCGCTTCAATACTGTGTGAAAACTGCCACCATATGGAGCCATTTTGCCAAAGTTTTGCTCTCGCGATTGTCTTCCTCCTATAACACCAGTGGTCCGTGTTTTTGTACATGAGCACTGTTCCTGCCTTGCGCTCACTTTTGTCTTTTATAAACAAGTAAAGCCCCGACAATACCATTTTGAGTTTATATATGATCTAAGACAATCGTGTTTCTGTCAACGGGATGAGGTCTGGGAGCAGATCGTTGATAAGACCTTTGCGTTTTTTGAACATAGACAATATGTCCTGTGATTTCGTATACACAAATTCAAATAAAATGTCTTATGAACCGGAATGGTACTCAGAATCACGCGGAGCATAGAAACACTTGACTCTTGCCCCAAATATCAACGGGGCAGAGAAGAAGAACACGATCGGTCACGTAAAAATGTATTAGAAATCTGCAAGTCGTTCTTACTGGAAAAGTAACCGCATTTATAACATTCCATCAGGGTTCCCCGCATTCGGCACAATGCGGTTCAGGAAGAAAATTCCAGAAGAGCTGGTCAATATCTCGCATACACGGACCAGTCAGGTTCAAGGGGAGCAACAAATGGCGAGGAGCTGTCATCACGATGGCAGCCATTTTGTGAACGATGCACCAGAATTATTTCCGAATAGTAAGCCCTTCATGTATTCCGATGTTCCGGAATTTGCATACAGGTAAAAGCCAGCAGATCATGACATCGTACTTGAGCTCCTCAAGAGCGTCCTACAGGCGTTTGCCCAATGGTGACGCACATGGCGCCTTTCTCTCTCTTGGCATAAGTGCTCAGTCATGGTGGCTGGCGACGGCCACCAACCTCAACCAAGTATTGACGGTCACGACATAAATATGCCTGGGGTTATAAAGGATCTGGATGTATCATATTCCAAGAGACTCAATCTCTCGGAGCACTGTGTCCTGATCGTCTGCAGAGCACGTAGAACGACCGGGTTTATCCTCCGAAATTTTAAAACCAGCAATATTAGAATGCGCCTTTATAACATTTCCGTTTGACCTGGCCTAGAGTACTGTTCGTTTTTATTTAGCCTTATGCATGCTGCTGAGCAGAAGAAAATCGAATCCATCCAAAATTTTTACCAAGGGTGTTTTAACCCCGGAATTGCGGCATTTGTTTTACCAAGAACGTTGATTGCTAACAGGCCTTGATCTTTTATGGTTTCGCAGATTACAAAAAGAGCTATTGTTATTATATAGTTTTTTATATATTCGTACCTTTAACCCATTCACTGCATTAAGACATCTTGTCCACCCCCGACGTAACGGTCATCGTTAGGTCTTTTTATTGCTTACTCTGGCAAGTACCGTTTAATATCGTCGGTTCTTTTCTGTAAATGCAATTGCTGTTTGGATTACACTACCCAGGAATGGGAAAACTCTGCAAAACTATCCTTTGTTTAAAAGAACCATTATTCTTTTGTTCGCATTCAGAAAAACACCCAAAAGTATTGAGTGCTCAATCCACTGATCGACTATACCGTAGCGACGGCGTTTGTGGTCTAGGATCTCTATGGCCGCTCTCATCAGGGAAAATTTATTTAGCCAACAGTAACAGCTGTTCTTCGGCGTTTCTGTTCGGACCAGCCCTAACTTCATGAAAAGAGTCGGCGTTTCATGGTCAGCAGTTTTTTTCTCCGGAACCCTTCAAACTATAAAAAACCACCATTAACTTTATTTGTGTCTCCTTTTTGACAGGAGTTTTTTCACCGCTGGCCGGATTTGTGCTTAACACTTCCCTGACAATGTCTTTAAACTGGCATGAAATATAATTATTACTATTATTATTATAGCATGCCAAAAGCGTGCTACAGAAGGCGCACGTGGCCTCCAGTGATTGATTGGCTTTCCCTTTTTGGGAATGTATGCAGTCCCAGCACAATGCTTATGGGATATTTGGCTACAGCGTTCAGTGAGCCCCTATCAACTGGGCTAACTGTGCCGTTATTCTGCTTTTTGGACAAAAGGAATATAAGAGAGTCTGTATTATTTGAATGTTGTAGATCGCCAGGCCCTCCTCCCATTCCCGAATTTTCTTTTTGGTTTGATAATAAGCCGTCGGTGTTTCATCCCCAACGATAGAACGCCTCTTTCGAATTCGGACTGAAATTTTTAACCTCGGATGGACTTCTGCCTACTGGAGCCCCTGACAGCCCGTTGGAATTAAGAAATCGATTCTTCTCATTAGCACTTCGATTCTCTCAAAGCCACAACAAGACTTTCGTTATCAAAGCTTACCTCGTTACGACCAAATCTTTTACAATAACACCGCGAGATTCCGCAAATTCAAGAACGGCCAAGCCATTTGTCATTTACTTCATGCCGTTGATCTGGCTTAAAAACCGTCCGTTCCGTTAAAACCGTCTTAAGTGTATTAACTTAATGATGGTAGTTAATCAAGTGCCCTTTAGAAATCGTGCAATAAGTCTGTCTCGAACTGGTCTCGGTCCTTGATACAAGTGTGACGCTAAAAGGTTGCTACCACTGGGCCACTGACGCGCAGCAGACGGCATGAAAATAATGATACAATAAGCATTAGACACTGGATAAATGACTACTACGCCAAGTTTTCTGCTGTCAAATCACCTCCCGCCAATGGCGCAAGGGGGTTTACAATAATAATAATAATAATAATAATAATAATAATAATAATAATAATAATAATATATTAAAGGCCCGTCGGGGCCCAATCAAAGCAAATAAAAATAAATTTACATGTGAATTTTAGACGAGGTGGCAGAATCTGTACACAATGCAATTTATAGTTTCTGAATTAGTCGTTCGTTGCGAAAAATGACTGGCGACATGTGGAAAAAACTCCACTAAAAAATTTAAAAATGACTGGATTAATTTTGCTGGAGAAAACACCCTTGATGTAAAATACGAAGACGAGGCATGTGCGGCATGCTTTGGACTTCTTTGGACATTCTTGGAGATGTAGAAGGAGATAAAGACTTTAGGGATTGAGGTGGATAATTCAATGGAACTTCCTCAAGTTTCACTCGAAAGGATATAGTCGGTGAGGTCGGAAATTAAGACGATAACTAGGAAAAATCCCAATCAAATTCAGTAAGTGTATTAACCTTTGGGGTAGAAGACATCCTGTACACGGACCTAGCTAAAACCGAGAGCAGGTCTGGTGTGTGAGAGTGAGAAGAACGACCGAAATGCCTCACTGTCAAAAGAGGTATCACATAACCAAGAAGCCTCCACAAATAATCAAATTAAATACTTTTATTAAAGATCCACCGAGATTCCGTCAAAGCAAGTAGAAATAAATTTCCATGCGAATTTTAAACGAGGCAGACAGAATATGTGCAAAATGCAATTCTTAGTGTCTGAATTAGTAGTCCGTTAGGAAGAATGATGAGCGAACAGTGAAAAACCCCATTATAGAATAATCAATATGATTAGGTTAACTTTAAAGACGAAGACATATGTGACTAATCAATGAATAAAAGTGCGGGCAGGACCCGCCCGCGATCGGCCACAGTCTGCTTCGAGCCCAGCCGTGGAGGGGGTAAGGGAGATACAACCAAACTACTAGTAGATTACGAATACAGATGGTTCGTCGTGAGCGCCGACAGACCGCCTGAAATCGAAATGAGATGATGGCATCAAGAACCGCGAAAATCGTCGATATGGGGGAGGAATGATAGCAGTGGATTTAGAAAACAACTCAAAACAGAGTTTTTGATGACATAATTGAGGGTTTCCACTGGATCTATCAATAAATACCTGGAGGACACTTCTCAAAGTCAAGAACCTGAGCGTTCGGGAATGAGACCGTTAAAAATGCCTTTATGCTTTCCGGTGTAAGACGTTTACGTAATTTCGACTTAAGTACCAGTAACTTAGGCGATGACCTAATTTCTGGCGGAAGAATATTCCAAAGGAAGGCATATTTTGAAGCAAAAAGAGAGAACGCTTGAATGTAACGCAGAGAGGCGACGGAATCAACATGGAGTAATTGTGCATGGCATAAGACCGATCTCTCGGGGTGAGAATGTCAATAAGCGGAATATACGAGCTAAAGTTAATGCGTAAAACGAAGCAAAGGCCAACTTTGAGTCTTCTAACCTACAAAAACTTAATGTTTGCCAGGTGACATCTCTGAGTATAAGAAGTGCCGGATGCGACTTGAGAGAACAGTTTCCTCTGAACGTTTTAGATTTTATAACATTCACAGGCGCTCATTATACCAAAGAAAGGACAGCAGTATCCCAGGACTGGAAGAACAAACATTGGATAAGGTCTCAGTTTCATTTCCGGAAGGAATAAATTACGCGATATGAACCCACATAGCTGCGCGGCTTTGGCATGGATTCTATCTGCATAAGGCGATAAAGCAAGCTTATTTGTATAACTTAAACCCAGGTTCATTATAATGGAGCATTCTGAGAGTGGGTTATTACAAAAAATTATGGGACCAGGAAGTTTGGTAGGACCAAAAGACATGAAACTACACTTGGATTATGAAAACTCCATCTGCCATGTTGAATCCCATCTGCTTAAGCGTAGTAAATCGGCATTAATTTTTCCAACAAAAACATCTGCGGTGTCCTTAGAATATGAGTAAACACACTTGAGTTCATCGGCATAAGTAAAAGTTTGCGAATTTCCGAGTTCAGTCCAAATATCATTGATGTACAGAAGGAAGAGTAGCGGACCCAGAACCGTACCTTGAAGTACGCCATTCGTGGTCGAGTGAGGTGTCGAGTAGCTATTACCGACCATAACTTTCTGATATCAGTTGGACAGATAGGACCTGATGAAGTCGAGTTGAGGCGGCCGGATGCCGAGAGCTTCCAATTTTACTAAAAGACGTCTATGGGGCACCTTGTCAAAGGCTTTGCTAAGATCAAAGTAAATAACTACCACTGACTGCCGCTCATTACGAAGAGAGGTGATTAGATTAAGAAAAGCCAAGTGGCAAGTTTCGCAGGAACGTTCAGGTAAAAATCCATGCTGACTAGAGCTCAGAAGCCGATTAGTTGTACAGAAGTCGAGAATTTCATTGAAAATAGTCCTTTCAAGAATCTTTGCTAGATGCGGTGTTTTGTGCACGCCCCGATAGTTATTAACATCGGACCGAGATCCAGACATGAAGACATGAATGATAATTGACGTTTTCCATGTGTCAGGAAAGAATCCTTTTGAAATATAAATCAAGAATAAATGAATAAGCAGTATGGGAAGGTCCGATGCATGTTGAATAATCGAATTTGGAATCCCGTCCGTTCCTGAGCAGTGTGAGTGTTTCAAACGACTTATGTGTTTCTTACCGAGATCTGAGGAGACATCGAATGCACCCAATGTCCCATCTGAAAGTGAACGAAAAAAGGGACTGGTTCGGACTCAGTATCAAGATGTTTTGCAAAGAAAGCACTAAACAATCCCGCCTTATCAGTTTCATCGATGAGGAAAACTTTGTTATCATTTAGCAGGCTTGGAGGTTTGTGCCCACGCTTAGAGGAGGATCGATGACGGAAGATGTTAATGGCAGGTTTGCCAGGGTTCGAATCACTGAGGGCAAGTGATTCTCTTTGCCTGTCACGCGCTTGGCGCATACTTGAGGCCATTTCAAAAATCTCCGTGGTTCTAAGATGTACGGATGAGGAACTAGTCGATAAGTCACGCAAATGCCGTCTCAACACTTTTAGTCTGTTCTGAAGAAAATGAGGAACAAGGGAATCTAAAGAATTAGGCTTGTGATATCTACGCGGCACAAACTCTAGAATGTCTTTCGAAACATTGTACATGACATCACGAAGAATGGTTACATCGCTACAAGTGAGGAAGCCACACCAATCGAAGGATCTCATATAGTTATTTATTAAGTCGCTATCTACGCAGTCGTAGTTCATGAAAGTCTGAACGGCGCTTGTCTTTTTTGAAAAGGCAAGCGTTAAGCAACAATGAATTAATCTGTGGTCACTATCAAAGAGGTCCTCTTTGAAAGCAACAAAAAGAGGAGCAACGTCATTGGTAAAGATAAGATCTAAAATATGATTATCTGTTGTTGGACAGCACACCAGTTGGGAGCATTTAGAAAAAGTGTCAATATCTTGGAAGGGCTGGAATCTAGGTGGACAGCTATTGGAAGGCCAGTCTATTTCAGGAATTAAAAGCCGCAGTGATAATTTTATCATCAAAGGCTGCTTTCGAAATTAATTTAAAGATTTCACAGAGTTGTGAATCATCACTGGCTGAAGAATATGGGGGATTGTAGATACAGCCAATAATTGACTTACTTTGCGGCGAGAGAATAACAGATGCAAAGCAGAAGTTTCCCGTGAATGAGGAAACATCCAAGTAATATAGAAAGTGCTTTAGGTAGGATTTAAGATAAAGAAGACAACTACCCCCCACGCCTAGTCGTGCGGTCCTGACGATAAAAATTGAAATCATCTCTCAGAAGGGCAGAGTCAGGAATAAGAGAGTGGGTCCAAAATTCTGTTATACATATAATATCAGGCGTAATTTCATGAGCAATGTGTCTGATTTAGGCCATCGTTCTTACAACAGATGTGGCATTCAATAATATTATTTCTGATGTATTCCAAACAGCAGGGCTATGGTCGACGGTATTTAGAAAAAAAGTTTGGAAGCGGATAAGCAAGCTGTGAATTACTGTTGCTTGGAAAATAAATGCCAATTAGTCTACAGTTATTGACGTAAGAGGAGTCAGCAAGAGAAGGCTGGGCGTGAGAGATAAGGGTTGTGGGGATGTAGTCTTCGAGCATTGGAATGCTGGGGGATTTTAAATTGTTGAGGGAGAGGAGGAGGAAGCCCCGAAGGAATGTAGAGAATGGTGGGGGAGGATAGTCAGCTAGAGGAATAAAAAGATAGGGAACCAGGACTTGGTTGGATTTCAGAAACGTTAGGTTGACTTACGTGATGGCAGCTGGTCTTAAGTATTCAGAAGCCTAAAGAGGGTTGGCAGATAAATGATTTAGGGCAATTGACGTATGAATTATTTACTGCATATGTATATAGTAGGGCATTGGTAAGTAACCGGTACCCAATACAGAGAATTATTATGAGGTATAAATGGAACTGCGGGATTTGTTGACGAGCTGGGTTGTAAAGTCTAGGTAGATCTAATAGAAGGCAGCGTACCCCTAAATGGAATTGTACTACCTCTTTGGACCGGAGTCCGGTTCAGTTTTCAAATCTCACCGTTCTGACGCCATGCCACAGGCGACTTAAGGATACAGGTTGAAGGAACCTGTTGAAATGGGGAAGCTATCGGTCTACCTGATGTAGACGGATTTTCGCGCGTTCAAAGGGTGCTCTCTGGAGGATTCGGGACGACAACCGGACCTGCTGCGCTAACTTAGGGGCAGGCGAATGTGTCAAGTGGCCTGAGTGAGAGGGAGATGTAGGGGCGAGGGGCTGGTGGGAGTCAGCGCCACAGGAGTAGTATCAGCTAAATCCTCACAGTCACATCTATTATGACCGGGTTGGTGAGCGTTTGAATGAGAAGCTGCGGGTTTACGTGAGAAGAGGGACCCGGTGCTGTGCTCCAGCGGGATTTCTGGAGAGCCGAACAGGAAAAATAGACGGAACTCAAGGCCGAACTCTCCAGAAGATACAATTCCGGTGAGAAAACCTAAGAATATTTAATGGTAAAATCGTAAATGCTCGGAGCCGTTCCTCTGGAGACAACCGATAACACTGAGCCTAATGAACAACCAGATAATAAGGAAAGAACGCTCCCATCTGTCAAACTGACCCGAGAAAACGACTGTCAACACACTGATATCCAGTTCAATTAAATAGCAGTAGGCTCAGAAGGGGACGATAGACCCAAAAACTCGCATGAAATATCTAACAACATTGACCCAAAAATCGTTCGAGAATCTGCCCGGGATAAGCTCCGCTTTCTTTATGCACATGCTCAGAGTTTGTTCCAGAAGCTAGATGAGCTGAAAGTGTGGATACCAGATACGCAGCCGGATGTCATTTCTATCACAGTGACTTTGTTCCAGACCGAAGTCATGGATACCGAAATTACACTCGATGGATACCAACCATTTCGCCGGGTCAGACTGCATGGAAATGAGGGGGACTAGAGGTCTACGTCAAGGGAGGAATCATCGCGTCAGAACACAAAACCGACTGCTGCCGCGACTGTGAAGCACTGTGATTAAAACTGACCATAATTGGAGCACCTAATCTGAATTTCCTGACTTTATCAAACTTCTGAGTTTGACGAGGCGATTTTTGGGTTAATTAAAGAGGTGCCACAAAACCTAGAGTTACTGATAGCCAGAGACTTCAATGCACCCATGGTCGACTGGAACAATTTATTTGTAAATGGTTTGCGAAACTGCTTTGATTCCAGGCTCCTGAATCTAACAGCTAAACTCTTTCTGGTACAAAACGTCACGTTCCCAACCAGGATCAGAAAGGACCAAAAAGCAAATTGTCTGGTCCTCGTCCTTACAAAAGACGCAATTATCCCTAGCGAACTTAGGTTCATAACACCGCACGTGAAGAGTGACCATGTCATGCTGTTTCGGGAATACCGCCTATGCAGCCAACAAATGAATACGACGGAACCTCAGTTGAATTTCTGGCGAGGAGACTGCGCAACTATGGAAAGGGAAATAACGGCAGTGGACTGGAATGATGTTCTTTCCGGACATCCAGACGTTGAGTGGAACAGTCTCAAAGGACTTGTAACCGACATCATTCATCGAAAAAGTCCGACAAAGAGAGTCAAAGGTCGGCTATCCGCAAGTCGCGGAAGGAGTATGAAACGCGAGTTATGGGACGGGCCGCCGATAAGCCAAAAGTGCTCTTCAGTTACATCAACGGTAGGTTAAAGAACAAAGAGACAGTTTCAGTGTTGAAAGGAGAAAACAATGAGGATATCATCGAAAATGACACTATGGCAGAACATCTAAGCCGGTTTTTCGTATCTGTTTTCACCGAGGAAACGGACTTTGACGAGGCTGAATGGCTTGCTGGGACAACCGACGAAATAATGAAAAACATCGACCTCACGGAAGAAGATGTGAGGAAGGAACTTCTGGAGCTTAAGTAGGGTAAGTCTCCGGGTGCAGACCAAATACCGGCAAAAGTTCTGATGGAGTTGGCTTGCGAACTCGCCAGACCGCTTTTGCATATGTTTAAGTCGTCCTTTGACCGAGACATTCTCCCCTCTGATTGGAAGGTGGCGAACATATTCACGAGGGTGTATCTAGAACAAGTGCAAACAAATATCGGCCGGCCAGCCTAACGTGCATTTGTTGCAAAGTCAAAAAAAGCCATAATAAAGTTCTTTAAAGAAGATAATTTCATTGTTAGTTCCCTACATGGCTTTCGACGTAATCACTCCTGCTTTACTAATATGCTTCATTCAACGGAACAGTAATCTCGCTCGTTAGACGTAGGAACAAGGGTCGATATCGTTTACATCGATTTCAAGAAAGCGTTTGGTAATGTTTCACACCACCGATTACTTTACTAGGTCCGAGAGTCTGGGATAAGGGGAAACCTGTTAAACAGGGTAAAGGACATTCTGACTGGTCGATTACAGTCTATTTGTATTGGTGGTGCGAAGTCAACGCCAATGCCAGTTGTGAGTGGAGTTCCCCAGGGCTCCGTACTCGGACCAGTACTTTATCTAATTTATGTCAACGACTGTATGAATGGACTAGACTGCAATAGAGTCATTTTTGCCGATGACATCAATTTATGGCGAGCGACCAACGGGGAAACTGATGAACGGGCCCTGCAAGAAGGACTGAACAGCCTATGTGAATGGTCTGAAAAATGTCTGCCGAAGTTTAACCTTGAGAAGTGCTTCGCTCTGCGACTCAAAATGAATGGAAAAGACGATGGAGAGGATTAACATAACTTGCTTGATGGAAGGTGCCTTTCACATGTGACCGAACAAAAAGATCTGGGGATCAACATTTCGTCGACTCGTAAGCCTTCCTCGCAGTGCGTTAAGGCGGTCAAAAGGGCAACCTGTGTTCTCCTCGCAATTAAGCGAACTTTCATAGATATGGACAAAGAGTTATTTGGAAAAGTATACGGAACGTTCATTGTTCGCATCTGGAATATGGAATCCCACTGTGGCGCCCGTGGTTAAAAAGCCTACAAGTTCAGAGGAGAGCGACCAGAATTGTGAAATGCCTCAAGAGTTTACCTTACAACTGCAGACTTAGTAAACTTAAATTATTTCCTCTTGAGTACAGGCAGATTCGAGATCCCATACAGGCGTTGCGGATTTTGAGGAACCGGGACTGAGTCCTAAACCTCGACGACTTCTTCACCCTGGCCACAACAACAAACCTGCGTGGGAACACTCTAAATCTTAGATGATCTCGATGCCGCCTGAACATTCGCGGATACTGTTTTTCACAGCGAGTCGTCGGTGCCTGGAACGGGCTTCACGGGGATGTGATAATGGCGGATACCACGGAGACATTCAAGCAAAGACTAGATGTATATTTGCTTGCATAATACCGCTTGTCTGGAAAGAACGGCTCTGTTGTGCTAAACCAATAACTTTCATACACCTACCGTTAATGCGGATGATTGTCATTTCCTTTTACCGTTATCATCTACAACTGAATGTTCTCGAGTTTCGGTTCTGGATTTTCAAATGAGTCTATAGTGTATATGTTACTGACAACATTAAAGTACCATGTTTATTTAAGGTTAGACATTGCACATACCTTTTTCAATAGGGTTTTCGAAGGCATTGCCCATTACCCTTAAACTAAGCTGACCATATACTGACCTAAAGATCATGACAAAAGAAAAATTTTGCATTTTTCAGGTACCCAGAGACACGATCTTGACGGTCAAAGATTAAGACGACCTCGATTGGTGGAAACAACTTAACTAAGACAGGCGGATTTCGCTCCGGGAGGACAGGCGTTTGACATCGGCTATTTTGTAGTTGAAATCGCACAAGCACGGGAAATTAGTCCCAACATGAACTGGACGTCAAGATCGAGGAGCATAATTTTAACAAGACTTTGTGAGCTCGTTTTTTCTATCATTAAATTCACTGACGATCAGGTGAACAAGTGAGTCAAGGCGTTTGCCCTCTTCAGAGGGAATATCGGAGATGTTCCCGTAGAATAATTTTCCAAGAATTTTGAGCATAGGGCCAAACCTTAGAAAAAAATCATTGCAGTTGCACAGTGCCGGCAGATTAAGCTTTCTGTCAGTTTCAACGGGTGACGACTAACTAGTAATGCCTTCTGACAGATATAGTTAAGCCATGCTTACCATATCCCTATATGTGTGTCTGACGTGGTGCCTAACGATTCTGTCCAGTGTTAGTTAACGGGTAAGCTACTTCAGGCGATCTGTTCGATCGTGTTTATATATGTATGCTACCCTCGATTTTATCGTCCGTTACGCCTGGTCTAAGGAAAAACACATCAGTTAACTGGGTCGTATGTATTTTGTTTTTTATTGATAAGGCTGCTATTCATGTCCCAAACTAATTAAAGAGGGAAGCAACCCAATAAGGTCGTCATTTAAAGTGCAAAAAACATCGAAAAACATCCAATGTTGTGACCATTATATTTGGCATCAAAAGCAGGTGTTTGAAGTTGCGCGAAGATCGAAATGGCCTTGACATCTTGCTGAATTTGGATTTCGTGCATAATAACCTTGGAACATGGTCAAAATACTGGGCTTTCCTACTATTCGCATTATGTTGATTTGGATTTTTTCATGTAGAACTTACATAACGAGCAATGGGATGATGACGTTTGACAAATTTACTGAACAGCTGACAAGGTTCGAACTTTTGAATAGGAATGAATATACGAGGATTGAGAATACAACTCATTTGTCTTTAAGTTGGACAGCGTTTGAAAGGTAACGTTGGATAGATATTGTGACAACGTAATACTTCTAACTTCCTGATCTGATCGCGTCTACATCATAAGTTATCACCGTCAGCCTGGAGTCCAGGCTGGCTGGTTGTTCTAATCCACTCTCATTTAGGGTCAATTAAGGTAACTTAATTGGACGGGGGCTGGCCCCATCTAGCCCCGTCTGGCCCCCGGAGCCATGTGTTGGCAGGATAACGTCATCAAAGTGCTGTCTTCGTTTTGCAGTACTTACTCCACATTATGAAACAGCGAATTCCATTAAGTAAACGTGTGTGACAAGGAAAGCTAAGCTCACGTGACAATTAACAAAACTCGTGAAGGAGTTGTTAATATTTTTATTCTGGTCAATGCATATCTTCCTGAATATGTCAACATATCAAGTGATACTAATCACCCTTTGAAGGAAGATACTAATACGACAAAGTTAACTTTGGAGAGAAATTTCTCTCCATATAAACCATTTTAATCGGAATTCATAAACCTCACTACATTTTTATTGTTTATATTCGTCATTTATAACGAAAGAAAGCATTTTATAAATACTTTACTTCCACTTTATGACCATAAACGGATTTCGTTAACGCCTTCTATTGGACATCCAACGTACGTACGTGTTTCTTTTATAATTTCGCTAAGAGCATCTTCAAAGAGACAGTATAAATTCAAAAAAACTGTTTTTTGATGCAACTTGATTCTTGTATAGAGTTAAAGTTACGGACTGATATATTTCTTAATAGTCGCTTCTCCCTACTATCTCATCGTCTGGAGCAAGGCAGATGAAAGCGTAGCTGCTGTAATCAAATTTTGTTTAAACAAAAATTGGTTCAGCAGAAAGACCGGAGAGGATAAATATTTGCATATACATTTGCGGGCCCTTTTTCGTTTAAGCATAGAGGGATTCTTACTCACGACTGATCTAACAAAATCAGCTTAAAGCATTTGATTTCTGACAGATGGAATAATGCAAACCGCGTTTTCCTAAAAAAATGCGGTATTATCGAAATCAGATAATGGAGTTTTAGTTGAAGTCGAAGAAATTTTATTTGCCATTTTTGTTTTCATGCATCTTCTTGTTACTTTAATCGAGACTTTGTTACTGTCGTCTAACATTTTGCCCAGTGGATTTATGATTTTATTTAAGTTTGCCTGTCATTATAAATTTTGCTGTTAACATTCGGCCCCTCCGAATCCACCCGCCAATTTTGTTAACAATGACCTTATATAAAAGATATGGATTTAGACAGGTAAATATGATTATAGTTCTTAGTCCGCTCCAACCGTTTTGGTATCTTTGCTGTGACAACATTAATGATTCTCTGCCTACTGTTAATGCACAGATCGTAATTTATTATGCGATGGAGCACAATTCTCACTTTTATGGTACACTTTTTGAAAGCACTAACAAAACTCGCGTAAAATAAAGCGCAAGGTATTACTTTTGATTTGTAAGAAAATAAGGGAGTTAACGCCTTCTTTTGGAGACTGTATTTCGTAAACTATCCGTCTTTTACGCAAGACAATTGTCTTGCGTACAAGACGGGTAGAAAGGTACAAAAGAACATAGGGGTCTTGTTTCATAAATTGAATATCTAACTGTATACACTGAACATCTTTGCAATCAGCACGCCTAACGGGTTTCAACATAAATGCTCGGGGACACTTGAGAGTCTTTACACGAATCTGTTATCATAAAGGTTAGGAGGAAAATTCTAATTAGCCATGGCGTTTGAACATTTCAGGCATAAGGCGGGTATCTTTCCATCTTTTATTTTTTCTTTGAAACAAAAAAAGATTTAAAAAAGATGCCCGTTTTTGACTTATGGAGCCTTTTAACGTTTGAAGCCTACAATAAAAGTATATTCTTAATTTAGCTATCAGTGAGAATACTCGGCTATGTACGGATGCAATGTATGCGTTTTGGGACCGCACTTTTAGCCATTTTTACCAGCACACATATATTTTTTTTCCAGGAGCAAATGATTATGTATAAACAGAAAATTCAGAGTGTTTAAGGAGTAAAACTATCTAGTAAAACCTTTTCTTAAGTTTTATATAAAGAATTGCTCTCATCTGCCCAATTACCTTTATGACTGGACATATAAAATCCAGTAGTAAAAATATCCTGCCATATTTAGTAAAATTTATAAGCAAAGCTATGAAAAGCATACAAATGTCATTCTCAGAGATTTTGGTTTGGTACATAGGACACGGTATGGCATGTGTTTTTTACACATAATGAAGTAGTAGGTTAAAGTTTGATGGGAATCTGAATTTTTTACAGGAAGCATCGTAAAATTAGAGATGTAGAGAAAGCAGCCCAGATACAGGCAGTGTTCTTGTAGCATGATGCTCCTCCCAAGTTGTTGCGTCTCTTAAATAGGATGGAGTCGCGCAAACGCCGAGACAAGGCTAGAGTGGTCAGCTGGGTCTAAATGTAAGCACGATGTAATGCGGAGCACGGTTATAAGTTCTTCTCTACCACAGGCGACCGTACACTAGACTACAGAGGAGTAGAGTTAGAGTTCCATTAGGTTTGGAATTAAAGTCCGGCAGAGTCGCCTGAAGTACGGGTTATACGTATTCTCATGTCCAGTCTGACATAATGGTAGAAACATTTAACGACCAGATTAAGCAAAATAAACGCTGAAACTCAACAAGACCTCCTGATTTAATTGCAGAAGATATTTCATCAACTTTTCACCCACGGGTCTTTTGCTTATGGACACTGGCAACTTCATCATTTCATCACTTTATTCTACTGAATCACAAAGTTTCGATAGGCATCTCGGCTGAAAACTTTTATTCGATTTAAAATTAATTGGCACACTATGTCTGAGTTACCCGGAATCCAGAGCATTTGTCAGTGAAACTTTCATATTTACTCCATCTGTGCATCTCAGCGTCTCAAATGATGCCGTTGTAATTTAACTGTAAGACTGCCCAGACGCTCACTTTATGCCGCTTCATCAGGCCTAACGAAAGCACCATAAACATGACGACGTGTAGAATTGTAGGAATCGCAGATGTGCTTATGTTAGGTTGTTCAATTAGCGTACGACTTGTCGGCTGGATTAATTAAACGGCTACCGGAGTAAGCGCTTTATCGCGGAAATACGATTTAGTGCGCAGAAAACAAAGACGTCATTCGCACACGGCTAAAGCTCTCATCAGGATCTGAACACTTAATATCACTGAAAGCATACTTTATACTTCATGCCGTCACAAGTATTTTTTCAACCGTCCCTGCAAGGTTTTATCGCAAAGCGGACATACTCTGGGGGTTTTCAGTGAGAATAAAGGCTTTTGTTTTGTTATTTGTTACCAGCACTTGTCTAACCAGCGGGGGATGTTTGTCCTTTGAGTTGCATCATACCAATACGTGTGACATGAATCTCTGGAAGACTAAAAAATACGAAACAGTTCCATTCCCATTAGAAAAATAGTTTACAGATTTTAATTTGTAGGCTCACGAGTCAGGAATCCTTTAGTCTACATAGGAAACAATTGGCTATGCAGGATTTTCAAAATTTTTCAACAGTAGTGCAGCTACTGCCGACTTTCGCGGTAGCTGAGATTTTGAGACTTAAGACCTATTGCCTCAATGTTTCAGTTCATATTGTGTATTCGTTGTCGGGCGCGCTCGAAAAATATTGTTGCAGGGATTTACGTAAATCTCTATTTTCTATTATCAGTAGAAAAAAAGGTCAGTCCGTCTGAAACTATTCAAAATATATGCGCCCTTTGGCCAAATTGTGGCTTATGATTTCGATATCTAGATTGGAGTCGATGCCTGAGGCCACGGAAATCATTGCTCTCTACATCGCCAGATTTTTCTCCCAACCTATCGGTTTTATTGAGGGATATCTGACAAAATAAACTTATTAACCTGTCTTTGTGTCAAGGCAGCTGATTGTTCTTGTCCTTATGTAATGTCATAGCTGTTTTCCCTCGCTACCATAGGTGCAAAAATGAGTTACTCCCACAGTCTGACTCTAATATCTCTTGTAAGCATCCCAAACAGTTCAAAATGCCAAGTACCGCAAGATGGTTTTCATCGTAGTTAAGCTGTGTCTACTAAGTCAATTTTAGTTTGGTCTGCAAACGATTCTGTAAAAACAGTGCTGACAAGACTGAGAGCACCAAGACCACTTTACTTATGTATTTGTTTTTGCAAACTAAAGTAAAGTTGAATCCCAATTATCGGTGAAGATAACTTTTTGCCCCATTATTTAACGTTATATTATCATGTTTTTGTTTATTTTGCAACGAGTCAGCATAATGTGACACATTTTAGCCATTTTGAAGCTCTTCTCCGACCTGCCCAGGCGTTCGTACCGCGAACCATTAGGATTACGACAGCCAGTGGCAAACGCCTTTCGACAGCACCGTCGTT
>CACRXP010000226.1:28307-67289 GCA_902702965.1 Spirometra erinaceieuropaei
AACTTCGAATATTGTTGCTCACGTAAACATCAATGGAGAGATCTCTATGACCGTTTTTTCAAAGGTTGGAACCATGATTATACAGGTTTGCCTATTAACAAATGTCCAAATTGCAGTCCGCTTCCTTAATATCACCCCACAAGGTTTCAGATGACTTACTTGTATACAGACTAGAGGACGTTAGAAACCCCAATATGTAAGTTACATTTTCTTCTATCTGTCAGCTCCTTGCTCAATGATATTATGCGTGCGAATCTAACCGTAAATGGTAAGTACCGTTAAGCTTTCAGACACCCCCGGCGCCTTGCGGTATTATAGGCTGACAGAATAACTCCATGTGAAAGGCTGGGCACACCAGAGAGATACTGGACAAAACCGCGTCACGTTTGAACTAAAGAGCATTGTTTTTGACATACATTCTAATAATGTACTTGGTTATTACATCTTAAAAGGGTCTTGTGCGCCTTTTCTTCTAGTTTGAAGTGTTTCTAAAATAAGGTAAGAGCGATTGAATTTCCTTTTGCGCTGCTCAAATTCAGTATTGAATCAGCAGAAAACAGGTGTGTGACAGCTAACGAGGAGGACCTATGAGTAGTGGGCGATTATTCCTTGTTTATGGCATGATCAAGAAATTGGGAAACTTAAACAATAAACATGTGCCACCGGATGACATTAAGCAGCCGGTCTCCCGGTTTCTTGCTGGGTGTCTTGCCCCCGATTTACAGAGAGCGTGCTTCTGGGCTGCATAAAACATAGCAACTGCAGCACAAGGACAGGACGTCCAGCCTGGCGGTGTCTGACGGTTTGTAATTTTCCTCTGTTTGACATCGGAATATGGGACCCCATACAGCAGGTTGTCATGCTTTAAATTCCGGCTGGCCATATTTCGGACGGCTGGATTATTAGGGTTACTGTTAGGGTTACCGTTTAAGTTAAGACACAGGAATAGGAACCTCCCCCGGAAGAATTAATAGGCCATCTGTAATACTGGGATGTCTACTGTCCCGTGCCCCTCCCCCCTTTTGTATTTATAAACAATTCCTAGTTTCAAGTAAATTGCTACAACTAGTTATCCGAATTACTCCACACTATACCACATTCTGTCGCAGAGGCAGGAATGTAAACACGTTGTGCGCGTTAACTGTTTTCCAAATGGTAAACATGCAATTTAAAACGATGTTATTTCCACTGTACCGTCTCTTAGGTGAACTGTAATTTAAACGGCCTGCCCTTTGGCCACTTTCACTGTTTGTGCAGTAGATGGTGCCATAGAAGACCAAAAATTAACACAATTTGCCAGTCCAAATTACATTTCGGTGTTCTCTGATTGGATAAATCAAATATGACTCAGGGTAAAACGACTGCTACATTTGAAGTGCTAAGTACCCATGTAGGTATTCTAATTCTTCAAACCTTTTTATGTATATTTACGTAGATTTTCTCTCAAAGACAATTTTACGCATGAAACGCAAATCGTCCAATGAGAGACGCTTCTGTGGAATCAACTTTTTTGCTGACTACAGTTTCTTTGAAAACATTGGCAGATTCAGCTATGTAAAAACTATTGATGTAATCGTAAGTACCCTTGCTAAACAAATTTATGAGGGCTTTTAGGTAAAGGTGTTTAATCAAGTGAATGAAATATTCCTGTCAACCGTATTTGTCGGTTCAAATAAAAATCCTCTAAGTGGCTATGGATTCTACTTAAAAGGGGTGAGTTTTTCCTCTTGAAAATTTTCAAAGTTTTAACGATATTTACCGACAGTTCAGGCATCGTGAACAGTGATATCCACTATGTACCCCATGAATTGAGGGGCGCAGGATGGTGACTTTCGCGTGAATTAATTGGTAGTGATAATGGACTTGCAAAGTGCCTGTTGCACCTTCTTCTCGCTCAAGTACCTGGGTTCTGTAGCATGACATACTCAGGACGACGAGGAGGGAGCCCGGGAGCGCTTTCTGACAAAGTTAAGAAGCTCGTTTATATGCGTCACCGGCCGATCCCTACAAAATGCACCAGGTTTTTTCGAAAGAGACGGCTCTGATTTAATATAAGCGAGGGTGTTAAAAGAAGCCTCATTACGGAGGAGCCTAATACAGGCAACTCACAGCGGTTGAAGTCTTGATTTGCAGTCGTGTATGAAAGTCATGCATATGCCTCCATTGATTTATCCTCCTAACAGTCGTATTTATTAAGTTCGCAACGAAATCATCCTCTCACCCAAGTCATTTATTGACATTATATATCGATACCTTTTATTATTTTGCTTACCTAGATCTCAATCGAAACGGAGCGACCTGCAAGGAAGCCGCAAAAGTTTACTCCGGAAATGCTTCTGACTGTATGGATGTCCCTTTAACAGTATTTTTAATACTCGGTTCTTTCCACACTTTGAGTGCCCACTTTACACTCCATGTTCCGTAGGAATTCAGTCTTCAAAATCTGGGACATGCTTGCCTGAATCATCTATTTACCTTTTCGCCCGATCCAAATGGTGTTCTTGGACTATCTTTTTTGGCGGGCCCATCAGGTCGTCATCTAGGTGGCATATGTTCACCGGCTTGTGAGTTTAAGGGACTCACGTTTTTGTTTTAAGCATTAGACATTTTTTTTTGTTTGTTAAACGAACATGGAATAAGGCTTAGGCAAAACTCATGAAATACAGAATGAAATGTTTCAGCATGATCTCAAACAGAGTAGCGAGCATAAGGGAGGTAACCATAATGATGAACATCGTCTGCAGTCCTAATGCGACTCAGTTAAGGCAGTATACTGGCTTTTTGTTTTTTCTTCGATTTTAATCGCAGGCTTTTAACTTTGCATCACATTCTAGGGAAATTAGGGCTAGGGCCAAAGTTTGGGGTAGGTCAGAGTGTAGGGTTAGGGTCGAGGCCGAGGTGAGAGTTGGGGTTGTGGCTAGGTTCAAGCGTCAGGTCGGGTTTAAGATTTGGGTCAATGTTAGTGGCAGGGCAAGAGAATGTTTAGCCTTCCTGGAATTTGACGCCAGACCACCTGTATTACGTGGGGGCATTCCTGCTACCGTGTTTTTTTTCTAAAACTGGCCACTCGGTAGATGCGCCGGACCAACACAGGAGTTAGATTTGAGTCTGCCGACATTATCGGGAATGCGCACGCGTCACAAATGTGAACCCGTATCTGCTTTTGTCTCTGATGATGGGTTCGAGCAGGAATTCGAAACGTCAGACGAATAAAGCCCTCGTCCCAGGGAATCGTGTCTCCTTTCTTTACGAGCGTTGGGGGTGTGACAGCAGGCCTAGTTGCATGGAACTCCGTGTTAACTGGGGTCCGTGCCGCCCGTCCTTTTCTGTTGCTGTGTAAAATACTGGTCGTGCACGTTAAATGCCAGGGAGTGTGGTAACGCACCTGGATACGTGTCGTCGCCGCGCCAGCCGTCTGCGCCCTCCCCCTCCTCCGGTCTTCCTTATTCTATCTCGAAACCGGGCCCGGGGGGGTGGAAGGGAGCGCGTTAGATGCTGCGCAAGTCCACTGCCACTATAGACTGCCTCGCACGAAAGTCACCGTTCCAGCCTGCACCCTGTTGTGGAGCACACGATGGACATCGTCGGTCGCAGCGGCCGAGCCTTCGTATTACCGCGTCCTGCCTGGGAACGGGGAGAAGTAGGGGTCCTATAAGCAATTTCGATCGACAAACTATCGGCAGCATGCCTGTACCCTGGCCAACGCAACTGTCGTCTTGTCAGTCGGCAGTAAACACCTGCATGTCACTCATTCATGGGGAACAAGTCAAATGAGCCCATGGGACCGTGCGGACTACGTGAGAGAAGACGGTTTCTTAGGTGAAGATTTCCTGTGAAAGTAAAGATCCATCATGGCAGGACAGCAGTAATATGCACGTTCCAATGCAAATGTCGTCAAAAATCCATGGCAATCTGCATATAAACCAAGTATCAAGAAGATGTCCAGGGTAAATCTACTTTATAGGTGGGAATAACTTACGTTAAGCAGCAATTTGAGGAAAACTCAACGCCTCCCAGAGGTCGTTTAGATACAAAAGTAAAGCTACTTTCAGGCGCAATAAACTCAAGAGCTGGGCAGGGAGTGGGAGGAATACATTTGTTTTTGGCAAAAGAATACGTAAGTTTATGCCCCCGAGCAGAGTCCAGAGTCTCCTGACTGAAAAGCAGGGTCGGTATGGGTCGAATGTTTCGCACACAAACACACACGACAACTTGGGCGTCATGACCGACGACGTTCACTGCGCACTCCCCGGCACGATGATGTGCTCGTGGATTGGTATATAACAAGAGTAGACTTGAGCGGCGTCTATCGCACTCGCTCACGAAGAATTCTGTGTTGGTTCGACGCATTTACCACGGGGTCCGTTGTAGAGGCAAACGCACACACACACTTATTGTAATCTGCAGCTGTGGATTTCTCTGGGTTTTCTTTCTCGGTTTCGTTGGCCGATGGGGATTTCGTTAATCTTTTTCCCTTTTCCAGTGGAACGTGGAATATTTTTTTATATTTTTGACCTGCTTTATGTTTTGGGGTATATTGTTGACGACGATGCATTCGATTGGATCATTGTTTGCATTCGAACAGTTGCATCCGTACTCCTAACAGTTTAGTCTAAAACATTCAGCGCCGTTTTATTATCTGATTTGGCCTCCTTCATACCTAATATCAGTGCGTTCGCCAGCTTATAAAACTAAACGGCCACATTCGGCCATAGTATTCGTGCGTGTTGGCATTATTTTCTTCAAATATGGAAGAATAGGGCCTTCTTACTTTCCTTAGGCCCATCCGGCTAATATTGCTCTCCACTTTCAAGTTTGGTAAAAGTTCTTATTCGTTGACATACAGACCGCAGCGAAGGCCGCAAAATGGCCACAAATACCGGATACACGTCCTACGCCGACTCAAGAGGTCTTCGGATGCTGAGTGGAGCAGTCGAGCTAGTTACAGCTCACGAACTCGGTCACTCTTGGGGCTCAGAACACGATCCGGCGACGGCCTACTGCACCCCGAGTGCGGAGGATGGTGGCCGATTTTTGATGTATCCCTACGCAGTATCTGGCTACGCTCCGAACAATTACGTATGTTCTCCGGCACACACCAGAGCTTACTTTTATAATAATAATAGCATTTAATGCAAGTTTACACGGCCCTGCTGCTGCTGGCAAATAATTCTCATTCTTTAAAGCTAGTAGGATAAATGTTGATCGGAATGACCGGTGTGATGCACGAAACCGATGTTTTCCTCACGCAGTTTGTTTGGTTGTGTGTACAATACCATAAACGTCGGAAGTTTTCAAAACTTTTAGTTGCATTTGTTTGAATTTTAACTTTTCCAGCTTTTTCGATTACTTTTTACTTTTTTGCCGTGTCCCATGAAGAAATTTGTCTCGAAAAGTGCCCTGCTTACTTTCTGTATCGAGCTCTTCCTGACCCTTGAAGTACTTGTCGCCGGTTTTCTGGGGTTTTCGGCTTGGGTGAGGTGATTGATGACGTGCACTCGACTTTTGAAGAGGCACCAGGAAGTGCGTTTTATTCTTCTAAAACTCTGCTGGTGTGTTCAGTTTTACGAAGTCCGAAACGCTATTATGATATTTTTCCTCAGTAATCTGCTCTGAAAAACATTAGAGAACTAACACGCCATTTAAGTACTTTTCGAGACTTCGTGCCTAAAACATTGTTTCACTAATATAGGACCAGATGTCTTTCTCAGCAGTGACAAGTTTTATTTTGTGATAAAGGTATAGTCTGTTGCTCAGGCGACATTGTGTAGTCCACTGGCGATTGGCCCAATCCATAATCCAATAGAATATAGACGACCTCCAGGACAGTTGCGCTCTTAACGATAGGTCACGTCTGCCACCTTAAGATATCCCTGTGGTTTATTGACTTCTATTGCGTAAACGATCTGATGGAACAGTAGTTAAGCGGGGCTGATGGTATTACCACCGTCCGATTCGCAGACCACGTTTCTCCAAGATTCTCATCATACGAGATTCGCCTGGTTCTAAATAACAGCGGCTGATCGGGCTGACAAACAGGTCGATATTTGAGATAAGAGTCGCTTGAGACAGGAGAGGTTAAAGGCCTTCGAAAGACAGGTCATAAATGGTACCCTGATACGTCGACTGATATGTCAACATCGGCACTGTTGTTTAGGCACCAGTGCTTAACTGACGCGTAAGGCATCAGCGTGCTTTCGTCTAACTTCACTGTTCCGTTTTATTAAGATCATGATACATGTAGATCATCATACATAACAAACTAGATTCCGAGCAATTTACAAGTGTTTTCGGCTCATTTATTGCCCATTTAGAATCGACAGTCTGCATTTTAAGGAGACATTCGTCATTACAAGAGCTTCGGACACATATAACTGTTGGCGGAAGTTAAAATTCGAGATCAAAGGAGCGATTCAGAAGAATAAGATGCGATTGCTTGAGCAAGACGGCAACGACGCGATATGCGATCCCATCCACAATGCGAAGGATAGGTCATCGCGTCTAACGGGACCTGCGGAAGTAGGAGTTATATGGGTGGGCTAATGAATGGGAAGGAGAGCGCTGAAAAAGGATGATGTTATAAAAAATGTTCTAATCCCGTGAATAGGTGTAATTAGATTTTGTGCATGACCTTGAAAGCGACCCGGAAAATTAAAAACCGGCGAAATGCAACACCGAAAAGCCAAAGGAAGCTAAATACGGCGCCTGCACAAAAAGACGCCAAATTCAGAGATTAAGGCAGTTAAATAGCCAATAGAATCTCAGGGGCGAATGACGTTGGCGAACCCCATAAGGATGAAGTGGGAACGTTGACCCAACGGAACAGCACAATGATGCAGGACAGCGGAACACAAAGTGCCGTCAAGGTGGCCAGCAGAGGTAAAGTTTACCAAATTAGCACGTATACCAAGGGACCGTTGAGCATAAGTTTGTGTTATCTTGCAAAAAGGCAGTGTGCCAAAATTAAATAAAACTACTTTCGTGCAATGGTTTACCGTACTAACAACACAGGTATTAGCTAAAGGCCCAGACACGCGTGTTTCGCCGATCTTATGCCGCTGTCTGACGCAGCTGCGAGGGGTTCGGCTCATCTGGGGGTCCCCCAGCTTCCCCCCGTGTGTTTTCTGGTATATGAACTCCAGTTTCAACTTGCCTTGTTTAATTTCTGAGGAAATTAATGCGCGAACTTGGAGTAACTCTTTCGAAACAGACCTTTTCAGGCACGGTCCGAATTTTGATGGATTCAGCTCAAATATATCAAACTTCGGACCGTGCCTCAAAAGGTCTGTTTCGAAAGAATTACTCCAAGTTCGCGCATTATTTTCCTCAGAAATTAAACAAAACTACTTTTGTAAGAATCAGTAGGCAGTAATAAGTAATATGCAAAGTTGGTCGCGTTTGCGTCTTTTCCAGCGAGACGCCTCATGTTTCGGACTCTCACTCAAGTCCATCACCCATTATTCCCATCTCTGCAAGGGTCTCTGATAGAGGGCTCGAATGAAACCCTAAAAGTTAGGCAAATAAACATCTTGCTCTTGCAATCGTACCCCATTCTTTCGCACTTATTGGTGTAATTGAAAAACAGTGAGAGTTTAACAATAAAGATCACCGACCCAAACACTAAACATCAATGCTTGGCGTAAATTCCTGCATTCTCTTCTCATATTATGGTCGACTGAATAAACCTGCAGGGAAGAGATATCAAGAAAGCTGAGATTAAAATCCCTACGGTGGAGACAGTAGCTTGTACTGATGCATCGACAAACTAACTAGGAGCGGCCGGTAACTAAAAATTTTCTTTAGAAAACGACACTAATTTGCTTGCACACGTCTATCATATTTATTTGAAGACGATTTGTAACTACTTCTACTGAGTATATATCAACATTGTTCCGAAGGAGGAAGTCAGAATGCATCATTCCTTTATTCCATTCAGCTTACCCATAGCAGCATTCCGATTTTTCGGTGGCATTTGCACCGAGTAGATCATGCGTCTTTTGGTGGCAGTTAACATTCGGAAAAATAAACCTACTTAGTGTACATAACCATGTACGCAGCCACAAACATAGCACTTCCGTGACTCTTAGTCTTTCAGTTTAGGTTGGTTTAGAACGCGTCTTTCAGATTTACATTCCTAATTTTATCATATAAAAACAAGCAGACTCGGAGTTCAAATTTCAGAATCGTTCGCCCCCCAGCTCCAGTATGAATATTCGGATTGGGTATTACCAGTGCAGGCGAAAAACTACATGCCAACACTGGTCAAACTAGAGTGAGTTAGTAAGTTTATAAATATATAGTTAGATAGACTTGTGCTGCCTTCATTTCACTCGCTCCTTTCCCTACCGCCTTACTCTGATTGCAAGACAGTGTACCCACAACTGCAGGCGGATTAATGCTCAGTGACTGACAAAACTAAACAGCCCGTTTGCGCGTCCCCCCTACATGTACCAGACCATAAAGCAAAAATTTGAAGGAGCTATTGCAATCTGTCTCGCAGTCGTCTAGTTGTTCTAAAAATACTCCCATGAGGACTAAGCAATCCCTTCAGTTTGCAATCTTCAAAGACGCAGCTCTTAGCACGCCAGTTTTAATATATTGGAAAATGGGCTGATTTGTCGTGGGGATGGATTTTCTGATGTCGGCCTTACCCTCTGACTGTCCGCGCCTGTCAATCAGCTGGGCTCGCAACAAAGATACCAACTAAAAGCCCAAACGAGAGGATAACTGTGATTTTCTGTGTCTTTCTGGCATTGTTATGACGTTCGACTCAATGGTCTTCTCCCTACCTGCTCCCTAATTTCCTCATGTGATTCCTAGTTTAGCTCCAGTACCAAGCATACAGTAAGTGGGCTAAATCATGAAATGCCAACCGAAATTCCGAAATGCGTTTTCGTTTAGAAAAGATTAATTAAATAGGGTTGTAAAACTAGTCAGATTGCTACAAAATTCTATAATATTCCAGTGACCTCAGGACGCTAGCTTTCGAATGAACTCATTTTCGGCTTCATGCAAAAACGACACTCTGTAAAAATGACTACGCATGTAGCATGAAGGTTTCTAATTGATTTTCGATGCCCCTAAAAGTCCAATTATATTTCATAGAAAACAGGCATAAAAATATTCATTCTTTTGCTCATTCGGTAGAAAATTGCGTCTTCTTCTAATTTCATACTCGAGCGAGGGACATAATTCGATTTTAAAAAAGTTCCTGATTGTGATAATTTTAAATACCGTGAAATGTCCGTTCATAAATCGTCATAGCTGGGCATTTACCAATGTGGCTTGGAAAGTTAGCAATATTTATCATATCCACTGTTTAATTTTATGAACCCTATATAGTACCCCTTATCACCGTAGAGAAATGTGTGGTTTTCCGTACGCGGAAAATATACAACTTGTAGATTGGAAACCCTGAATCCAAGTATGACGGTACAGCGGGTTCAAATTTATTCGGGAATTGTAAAACTTTCGAATCCGAAGTAAAATTAGAAGAAGACGTAATTATCTACCGAATGGGCAAAAGAATGGATAGTTTTATGTATGTTTTCCATGAAAGATAATTAAATTTTTAAGGGCATCAAAAAACAATGAGAAAAATGCATGCTACTTAAGTAGTCATTTTTTACAGAATGTAATTCTTGCATACAGCCGGAAGGGAGTTCATTCAAAAGCCGGCACCGTGATGTAACTAAAATATTATGGTATTATATTGCAGGCTGACTATTTTTACAACACTACTTAATTAATCTTTTCGAGACGAAAACGCATTTCGGAATTTCGGTTAACATTTAATTAGTTAGCCCACCTACTGTATGCAAAACCTGCCTCCGGATTTTTAGTGTCCCAGTTTTGTGAGAAGGATAAAGAAATATCTATGTCAAAACCCGTTTTTCTGCATCCTTTTCATCCAACTGTTCTAATTTTATTAGCGAAGCTACATGGTTTTAAAGTCTACTTTTACTATTTTTCATACGGATCATCAAAATGAATTCGAAATTTCGTGTTTTCTTCAAACTTTGTTATTCGTACTGCGCAGCCATTGAAGGACCGTTGCGGCAACTTCTGAAGTCGATATATTTTACCCAGTTCTAATGAGATTTCCAAATAAAATTAGTACTCATAAAATAATGGAAGAGGCTCTGGGAGAGTATGTTATTAATCCGAGCTTTTTGACCGTGTCAACAACTTATCCTCATTAATATGCGGACAGCAGCGAAACGAACGGTTAAGTGCTAAATTAAGCCAGTTAGCTTAGCCCTGTGTGTCCACGACTGTTTGCCTCGATCTTGAGGCTACTTGTAAATTATAGGGCTTTGCTACCTCCTCAGTCCTGACTGGGCAGTAAACGGTAGGGGCAATAGCGTTTAACGCATTTATTTGTCGATTCTGGACTCGATTTCAATGTCACTATCTCCCCACGCACCATACTACGCTCGTCTAGTTCACTGATCGACGTTGCAGCATGGAACGAGAGTTTGGTTCGGTTCGAGGCCATGGGCAGTCATTAGTAACAAAGGGCCCTCCATCGAGCGACGATTTGGTATTAGCTTAGTCTCATCCACAGTTTTCAGCTGCAAGAGCAGTTGATGCAAGGAGGCGGTAGATGGCACGGTAAGATGGGAATAAGAACGCCCCCCCTAATACAGGTGACCTTGCGCTAAATTTCAATAAAGGTACCTATTCCCGTGTCCTGATCCTAACCCTAACACCAACCCTAATCCTAAACTTAACCTGAACCCTAGGCCTAATCGTCCTGGTATTTGGCGCAGAACCACCTGAATTACTAGGGGCTCCTATTCCCGTGTTCTGCCGTTGACACTCGACATCTCAGTTTAATTTGCTTTGTCCTTGGGGAGCTCGAATCGGCTGCACATTGTAACCGTCGGTCGGTGGGTAACACCGATCTTGAAATCGGTGATAATGCGTTCAGCTGTCTCGGGGTCACCTCGGATGAAAGGCGATAGTGAGAAAACCAGCATCCCAAAAACGTGTGCTGAGGACAGCTTAAGAATACAGCCAGCACTTGAACGACGGATATGTCAACCTCCCCTCTCTAACAAGGCTTCGCGCAGCCAGGACCAAGGACGCAGCTAGACCTCCTTGATGGCAACTTTCAGCAAGGTCCGCATAAAGATTCGTAGGCACAAAATCGAGTTGCTTGACTGCATTACGCGTCTCACCTGCGCGCTTTGTTGTTGTAGCATATCTCTGAGATGGTCCACAGAACTGGTAAGATTGTAGATTACCGCTCTCTGCGCTCGAGGTGTTCTCTATTTTCGTAACTGAACATATTCTTCAGATATGTTTTTTCTCGTTCCGACAAAGTTGTATGTGTGTAGCTCTTCTATACTTTTCTGTGCGCGCGCAGAGGTTCTCCCCGTGCAGTCGGCGTTCGATCGGTCAAGTGCTGCAGGCTAAAGCGAAGCTCTGTTTCGATGAAGAGTCCCAGATTCCAATGAATCAGTGCGGGAACTCCCGCATTGACCCCGGCGAGGAGTGCGATCCTGGCAGGACGGGCGATAGCAAGTGCTGTTTACGGTCATGCAAACTGGCTACTGGAGCCCAATGTTCGCCTCTAAATCACAACTGCTGCACGAAAGGTCAGCTTATTTCACTCCTGATTTCAACCCTTTTGTCGGCGTTGGTTTGCCTGCCGGCAGTAAGTCCATCGGAATACCTTTCATGAAACGTTCGTCCCGCATCTTGAGCAGTTAAGGTGCAAGTGATCAAACTTTATTAGCTGACTGTGGGCTTAGCGCAACAGAGTGCTGCACTCTTAGGAAGGGCCTTCTAAGATCTCATCCCAAGTTCCAAGAGCAAGCAAATTAATATTTTCACGAGTGTGGTATAGTTGAATACATTTATAATGGGTTACTCTATAGCACCTTAAGTGCGTATAAGCCTTCCGCCTCTGGTACTCACGCTGCGCTATGAATTATGTTAATAGGGTTCCCGAGCAGATGGAATATGAGTACATTTAGCCTCTAGGACAGTCAATCACATACACCCACCGACTTTTCAATCACCCATTCAACTCCCCAAGCTGGCACCGACTGATCCTCATGTGGCACATATTTACTCACGCCCACCTCCCTCTAGGGGATAGACGCGGGCGCAGACTCGGGGCTGACAATGGTGCGTCAGGAGCTGCAACCAAAACTGCTTTCTGTACAGAATCAGAACCTCCTATTGGTGTCTTTCTCCTTCTACTCCAAAAGGGAACGGGGCTCCGATTATTGTCGTCGTCTAGATACACCCAGAGCTAGATCCGTTGCAACACTTATCAACGATTAATCTCTAAAACTTCCACACGGTCATGAAGAACCGATCTCCCGGCCGCTAGGCCAATAAAGACTTCGAAAGATTAATTTTTCCATTTAACAAAAAGAGGAGCAGAGCAGATCTATAGTTTTATTCGGTTGAATGTTGAAACATGAACTTTTGCTCCAGAAGGTATGATATAGGAAAAATCTTTGCAGGCCACTGAGTTAGAAACTCCAAAAACGTAAACGATATTGAATGTGTCATTTGCTTTATCTTTACCTGACCTAAAAGACCATCGAGTAAGCAACAATCTCTGTTTAACTTTCGTGGGTGACTACCACACATCCCAAGTGAAACCCTATGCAAGCTAACTACGAGAATTTATTAATTTCAGAAAGCTCATCCCTTTTTTCAGTTGCCTACCCAGTGTTGAGTACGTTTATGCTTTTGGCTCTGATATCCTGGTACGACAGTTCGAACGTCGCGTCCGAGGATGTTCACCGTATGCTCCACAGCAGGGTGAGAAGAGGGACGGTGACTTGTGCGAAAAGTTAGTTTATAGTGGTAGTGGACTTGCACAACATCTACCGCACTCTTTCCTCTTCCACACACTCCACACTCCCTGGTCCAGACAACGAATAATCAGGTTTTTGATTCACAACAATGGGGAGGGAGGGGGTAGCAGGGTCCCAGGGTGCGGAACGTGCGCCGACAACCGGGTCCGCCACTGCACCCCGAAATGTTGGCATTTGTTACGGTGAGAAAGGCCGATAACGCCTGCCAGAGTCCAATATGGCCCCATATTGGCCCAGCGCATCTACAACGTGGCCCGTTTGGGGGATACGATACCCTGATAAAGATTCATCAACACAAATCCCTTTTCCGCATTTTTCGTCGCAGATTGCAAAATCGCTGCAGAGGGAGTCATTTGCACGGAAGCCACAGCAACTTCACCTTGCTTAACTTCGGGATATTGTGATGGAAAGTCTCCCCAATGTCCTGGGCCCTCTCCATCCTCCTCCAAAAGATGTCACGAACATGGCTTCTGTGAAAAAGGTGTCTGTAAACCCTTTTGTAACAGTTTTGGCCTCAAGACCTGCATTTGCAATAAGGGTGAGTGGACTTTTAAGGAACATAGTTAATCTTGATACTTGCCCGCCACAAATCCAAAGTTGCAAAACTTAGTCGTTTGTTGTAGCTTTAGTGCACTTTAAAAGTTAATAGAGAGAGAGAGACTTAAAAAGCCAACATTTCATTTGTTGGTGTTGATTAAATAATTTGGCATGAAACTGAAATGCATTGAGAGTCTTCAATAATGACAGAGACTTGATCGGCACTAATGCGCTTCTTTCGAAAGTGTCCGTCGACGTCGTCCACTGTGGATTGAGCGCTAACAAGAATGCTCTCGGGTGCTCACGCATGAAGCTGACCTATGCTTTCACTGAGCCACATGAACAAGGGACAATACACCAGTTCAGAAAATTCCACCAGATACTTGTCCACGCTATCACAATTAATGGCACTTTGGATCGTACTGAGCCAGTTTCAGGCTCTTGGATGATGTAATTCCTTCGCTAGATGAAATAACCAAACCTATCGGCAACCGCACGTCATCAGGCGGAGCACAAAGTAGATGAGGCTAAATAGTTAAAATGTAATTATTTTTCTTCGAACCGAATATCTACTCCATTTTTTCACCTCACTGATTCCTACTCCCTCAAATATGTCACATTTTCAACATTCCAATCTTCGAGGACTTTGGCATTTCCAAATTCTTCCAGTCTAGGTCTCAACCAGCCACTGAGAACACGATCACAATTGACCTTAAGCAGCGCTTAATGGAAGATCAAAAATCAGCTTTCCAATCACGTTCCTCATTCATGACTCCTTATACACTGCATGCGCTGTCCACAATAATGTGTTAAGCAGTATTTACAGCCATCAGGCCTAGAGTTACGGAGAAAATTTTGTGATAATCGTCCCCTTCTTTTACACAGAAGTAAAATATGGTGTCAAAAGGCAACTAGTATATTCAAAGTTCTGAAGTCTACGGAAAACGATCAAGTTGACTTGGCGTAATGTACGTTTGTTGGCTTAATTTTTCTAGCATATTTTCCAGATTTAAACCCACGAAACTGGTATTATTTGTACTTGCCAACTTTAAGTGTGCCCTTCGTCGGTCCTAAGATGCATGCATCATTATCCTCTCGGAAGACGAGGAAGACAAATTTCAAGGAGATTATTGTCACTTTCCTTAAGCCAAAAGTTGGCATTATGACGCCAATGTTCGAAAACTCCTCAACGACGTTAACCAGAGTCTTTGTTTCTGGCTAATCCCCTGAGGCCCATTCTGGTGTAGGATGCCATTTCCTACCATGCAAAGACTTCTATTGTTTTTCTGTCATCGTCCTTTTGGATTCCGTTCCCTCCCATGGCAGCTGAAGTCTCCTGCATGATTTGCTGCTCGTTCAAAGTAAAACTACAGGGTAGGATAACCAGTGTCTGTCAACCAATGGCTATTGGAGCATTGGGCGCACCGCCGGATAAAATGTACGGGACTTACTCGTCCCTACCTGACGACTGGCATGCGATTACCCTGAAGAGGGCGACTGGTGTTCCAGCAGCGGCCAATATGTCGCTCTTTTTTCTGTGGAGCATGCCTGGTGAGAAGCGGAGGCACGACCTTAATGTGATGCATCTCGATGACAATCGACCATGCTCATACGGGGTCTGCAAGTCAGGCGTCTGCCAAGAGTCAAGAGTTAAACGCATCAGCCGACTGTGGACACTTTTTGAACAGATCGCAGACAATGGAATGGGTACGAATCTTTGTAAATAAATGTAACTTCGGTTTTCAAACTTTTTCATTTCGACCATCTCACAAGTGAGATATAGTGTGAATTGGTTATCAGACCAATCGGTTCTTTGCGCACTTTAGTGTATTAAACGATAGAAGTGGACGCTTTCGATAATCTTGCTGCTGGTCTTGATGGTGATATCGAAATCTGAATCAGCGGCCGAAAGATAATAACTTAGTAACTTTTTATCTTCACTGAAATGGTAACATGGCTTGTGCGATGCGGATATTTAACTGGTAATTGTGCTATAACTGGGAGGGAAGTTAGGCTTGACGCCCCAACTTTGCGTAGTGAGTTGTTAGATGGCAATTCTTAACTTTCCAATGTGCCCATTGAGTAATTTCTCCTGCCAGTACAACAGTTAGGCACAAGCTATAGGAATCCTGCCCGTGAATTCGGAGAAAACAACACTTTTTGCCGATGGATTCACAAGATGAATATTTTAGTAAAAAAGTACAAACTACATTTCGCTTGAAGTAGTTCCATGTTAACACATTTTTAAAGGTCTTCGGCGGCGCCTTTGAAAATCTTACGTTTACCTACTTAAATCGATATAATCATGACTCAACTCTCAGTTGCGGTTAAAGCACTGCATATCAGCATATTGTCGAAATTTCTGACGTAAGCTTGTTATAGTAATCAATTTTTTCATGTGTTTTGACATTTTCTCTTTGTTTAGTCAAATACGCCTGGGCCAATATTGTGGGCCTTATCTTCGGACTTGCAGCTTTGGCCTGGGTGCCTCTGAGCATTCTGGTTAACAGCTATGTAAGCTCTTCAGTATTTGTTCTCTGACACACAAACACATATTCATCACTTAGCCTGGCTCTATAAGTACTTTTTAGCTGCACAGCTTCCCAAACGTTTGTTTACCCCATGTACTTTCATAGAGGCAACGAGGGAGTTTACGTGATTTGTTCTTCATCACTGTCCGTGGCAGATTAGTGTGTGCCGCCTACATTCCGTTGGTTGTCAGTAGGACTATTTTTTGTCTCAGGAAGCTTCTCTGCCGTACACTTTACCCTCATAAGGCAAACTCGGGTACCTCGAGTAAAGAGTATTATTCAGTTCGTTTCTCCACACAACAGCTAAACTAACCAATTATACAGTTGCAGTTTTAGTTGCTCTTCGATATGTTTTAAGTGCGTTCAAAAATGTCACAAGATGGCATTTACGACGAAGGCTTTAGAGATGTCGGTCACCGTGCTACTTAGATATTCTAAAGCGTAAGGGTCGGCATTAGAAGAACTTTGGATCCATGAAATCATTCTGGCAAGACAAGGACACAGCAATTTTCACTAAACTTCTGAGTATATAAGTACTTTTGTATGCAGTAAAAAAGTGAACCTTTACCGAAGTCGGCAAATAATAAAGAAAATAAGCAAAACCATCGATACATTTTCAAAATATAGATTTCTGAATCAAATGACAAGGCATTTTGAGGTGTACCAAGGAAGGTCCTCATTAGTTACCTGTACGTGAATGTAGGCCCGGTCTCAAAATGTGCACCAGACGCCACGATGAAATGCGGCCTCAAAAGTCATAAAGAGCATGACCTTACTCCAGTATCTCATGCTAAAGCCAGTTGTGTCCGCGATGTGCAAAAAGTTGGACGGATTGCATCCACCGGGTCTCACAAACAACCCTCTTTTCTTTTTTTTATTTTATTTTCGCATGTAAACAGGAGGGTTTACTCTTCGCATTTTATTGGTTCTGGATTTGTTTGAAACTTGTTTGTTTTTAACTTGTGGGTTTTCACGTTTTCTTGTTTGAAGGACTCGCAGCTGGAGGAGGCCCGTGAAAATTTACAGAGACGTTTATTCTTTAATAATTTTAATCAAGCTTCGGTAGTGTTACAACCTCCAACAAGGTTCCGACGGAGGACTCTCTAATACTAAACGGTTAGGTACAGCAATACCAAAATGAACCAACAGCCGGAGAATTCAAAATCCTTTAGTCAGATAGCATGCTCAGTTTACTCGCCCCTATATTTCTGGGATTGTCCTTCCATGTACTTCCCACTTATCTTAAAGTTCAGAATTAATGTGTACAGGGTGTCGTGTGCATAAATACATAATTGATCAGCATTTAATTCTGAACCGATTCAAATGAAGGGTGCAGAATTGTTAGAGATTTCAGAATTTTAAAAATACTGATCAATCGCAGCATGGTCTAAATCAATACGGGAACTTGCGGTCGGGAACAAATGCAACGGACGTGATCGCCGCCGAATATCAATCGCGTGACGGAAAATTTAATGCTACTGTGATTCAGACCTATTGTAGAGATAGAGACAAGAGTATAGTCCTGAGGACCTGATGCTGCCCAAACGGATGTATCAAGTGCACTAAATGGTGAAAGGGCTCGCTGACGCCAATGTGATTAAATTACGAATCTATTGTCATTACCGAATATCGGCTGGCGTGTTTGGGAATTTCCAGCGTTAGATTTGGAGAAAATTCCAAATAGACTTGCGGCAGCCTAAATATGAGGGAGTTGCGAGTTAAGACGTAAAGAAGGACAGAATACGGGAAAGAACCCGAAGTCGACTAAGGATGCTGTATATTCTACTGTAGCACAGAAGCAACAAGTGGGGTGAAATCGCCTTGAATTGGTTAACTGTCAAAAAAGACTTCAACTATCCGTATGCTCTCTAAAAACCACGGGAAAAATCGCCTGAAACTCCGTAGAAAGACCAGGTCCTAGAGCTTACACAGCGGCAAATTTTCTTTTGTAATAGTTGGTTTGACAGTTACTTTAAAATGACTGCTTGCCATAACTGCAAGACTTGCGTAATCACAGTGTGTTCAGGTGGATACCACTGATTATAGTAGACATCGCCATGAAGGAAATTTGACACGTGTTCAAGTCAGTAGTAGCAAAGATGTGATACCCCGCAACGTTTCAAAATAAGAGGAGGCGTTGACTGGGAGAGGTTTATTTGGGGTCCGACGTTTCGAGTTATGATCCCGTCTACCCATTTTCAGAAGCTGCTCAGTCTTGCACACGGCTTTCATTACATGGCGCATATTCATAATGTGTTGGCAGCCAGTGCCGTTTGTGGGGCTGCATTTTACCGCCATTTCGCGTTAGTTGTGTCTGGAGGTAGTGCCTCCATGGGCTCTGTGAGATCCCAAGCTGGTTACTGATTGGTTCAACCGTGAGGATTTGTAAAGGGGTCGTGAAGATAAAGGTGACATCGAATGGCACCACCCTCTCTTTCGGTTCGATTGTGGTTGTTTTTATTATTTAAAGAAACCGACTGCCTGAGCGCACCGTTGTTTTTGATCCGGTGCTTAGGAACCGCAACATTTGCGACCGCCAATCATTGCCGTGGGTAATGAGGACAACAAGATAGCTAACAGTGAAGTTGCTGTCAAATGGTGTTCGCCAGTCGACACAGAGCCTACGCATCGAGGAAAGTGTGTCATACAACGAAAGCCATGCACAAGACTCTGCAATTTTTGTAGATAAGCAGACCTCAAACAAACCTCCCGAATGAACGTCTATTCTTCCTGTGAAATAAACCCAATTATTTCTGCCATGAGGATGATGTTGAACCAGTATTAAGAAAGGCTGTCGCCAGGAAAATAGGAACAGGCGAAACCAATGGTATGCAAGGCATGAAAAGTGAATTAATATTCTATTTGTCAAGCATTTGACTTCCTGAAAAGTCCTTGTGCGCGAGCCGATAAACCTAGGGTACAGATAATTGAACATTATGGGTAATGCCCTTGACGAAACTGTTAAGATGCTGTTGTTCCCGAAAATGCTTATACGCAGACATTAAAACAGCCGCATTTGTGCAATGGTTTTGTATTTACTTTACATTAAACATGAAGGACGATAACGAAAAAGCGATCCATTCAGGAAGCTAGTTTTATAGCTAGCTGCAAGCAGTTTTGTTTTGAAAGGCGAACGTTATCAGGAATGCAACTGTCTTATTGTCCTCTAAGCATAAAAATGGTATCAGCAGTCTCCAACTCACTTGATAGTGAGTTCTGCGGTAGGACTACTGCTTGTTAAAGGAAAAAATTACGTTGGTCTAGGTCTATATAGTCGTCTCTGACCTTGTATGAGTGAGTTTTGTCCAAAAGATCATCTACATATGCCGGCTTAAACAAAAAACTATTTCCACAGAGGACACGGGATGCCCATAGTGTGCTGCATTCTATCTCTAAGATATAGCATGGGGTATTTGCTTACACGGACTCATTAGCAAACTTGAGAAAGCTGACCGATCCCAACAGTGAACCTTGTGGCTCACCACTTTCTAAGACTGGCCTCGAATATTTCCGCCTTGGGAAAGAGGAACAAGAAGCCTTTAGATCTCTTTAAGAAGCTTGACTCCGATACCCATTGCTGTCAAATTATGCTGTGATCACAGGTTTAACCCAAATACTAGTGTTAAGCCCAATCCTAGGTCCAAAACGTTAACGAACCCTATTCCTTAGCCCAACCCTAACTTAAGCCTCAAAACTAGACAACAAACAAAAAATTCATATTGACCCAACTGGGAAAAACTCGGCGCCTCGGTGGGATTCGAACCCACGCAGTAAGGGGAAGGCTTTAGCGCAGCCGACGCTCTAAGCGCCTGAGCTACGAGGCCCCGCCGGACGACGCGAGTTTAATCACATTTGGGTCGGGGCGGGTAACTTGACCCAAATGTGATTAAACTCGCGTCGTCCGGCGGGGCCTCGTAGCTCAGGTGCTTAGAGCGTTGGCTGCGCTAAAGCCTTCCCCTTACTACGTGAGTTCGAATCCCACCGAGGCGCCGAGTTTTTCACAGTTGGGTCAAAATGAATTATTTAAACTCTGCCAAAATATCAATGAAAAACAAAAAATTGTTCTTTTTAGCATTCCTAAGGGCAATTGTATAGCAAATAATAAAACTTTCGAATAAGCTTTAGAGCAAGTATGCAGATATGGTTCAGTGTCCAGTTCGTGCTTATAAAGTAAGCAGTCTGATAAGAAAGCTGTTTGTGAGCAGCAAATGAAAACCCGCTTCATTTTTTCGAAAAAGATAGAATGAAGTTGATTTGACTAGTTTCTGACGAAAAAATCGCCACGGATGGGGGGAAGATAAATATGCGGGCTGGACAGGACCGTCCTGAAGGCAAAAAGACATTATGGTTCAAGCCGTCCTCGTCAAGGTTGCACTCCTTAAACGGGTGTTGCACTTCGTTGGAGATTCAACCCTACTATTCTCGGGTTGACTGCAGTCGCAACCGTCAAGGGGGCTATACAAGAAAATACAGACACGCTCGGTCATAGTCCGTATAGATTTCATTTAAAAAGAGGACTTTAAAAGTTGCGGGGTTCATTAACGTGTGCGGGGACGCGAGCATGTTACTTTATGGCCGACAGAAAAAACTACTGGCAAATGGCGATAACGGAGAAATCCGCCGTGATCGTTAAGAGACTGTTGGAAGTCAAAATGGGAAGATTACGCTCAAATATGCAAAGATTAGCGTTTATGGATATGGGATATGGACGAGCAGGGTAAATTCTTCATGAAGGCAGATGACGAGCATGGGAATTTTAGATGGTGGAATGTCCAGACGGACTGACATTGAGGATGAGAGCTCGAACTCCCGGATGTCGGCACGGATTCCTGATGACGGTCGTTATAAAGCGAGGCAGAGGCGCCTTAGAGCATGCACATTAACATGGCGTCAATTACTTCCATGGGGTGTTTGCTAGGAAGGACAGCACGTTTTGTGGAGGACAGGATGTGTGAAGTGAAAAATCGAAAAGGTCGAAATTTCCAATGAGTAAACTCAGAAAGCAAAACTATAAGAAGAGAGAGAAATAGGAGCGAGTACAGTAGTTTGGCGGCGACGTCCTAAATTCCCGATGATGTATCCTCAAAGTCATGGGGGGGGGAGTTGTGCGGCAAGGACGAGGGAAATAACAGTTTAACCGGGTCAATATCTAGATAAAAGCACAGTCTTCTTTTAAGGATATGCACATTATCTAATTATTTTAAGTTGACTGGAAGGTTATTCTAGAACAAAGTATATGTGGAAGCAATGAAAAGAGGGCACTTAGGGAGGGAGGAAACGTAAATGAGTATGACCTAGGAGAAATTACAATGATTGCAAGGACGACCAGCAGCGGTAGGCGCTGGAATCTGATGAAGATTTGGACTATTATTAGTGCTAAAAAGAAGACAGGAGACGCTCTAAGTCTCCTAATTCATACAAATTTTTAACTTAATAAGCTTACATGCATTTAAGTAGCAAGTGCCCGATCGCACCGTTCTTAAAAGGCAGATCAGAAACTTAGATGGCGACTGAAGTGTCCGCTTGAAACATGCAGCTGCACCCCTCCTGTCGTCTTCCAGATTCTTATCGAGGAAGCAAAATTCTTCTGTGATTCATCTACTTGTAAAAGAGCGGTATCTCCCTTAAGATCTCTTCGTCCATTTGCAAGTTAACACGGATTGCTTCACTCCATTAGCCGGTGAGCCCATTTGAATACACAGGCGTGCATGATAATGATAAGAAGTTCCGAAAAAATGCCGCATAAATAGCTAAATAATTTCTCCCAAAGTGTGTTTTTATAAATAAATTTAGTTTTATATATGTTCTGTGTTGGTGAGGCGTTTTATAACGGTCTGAGATGTAGTTCAAATGTTAACTATCACATAATCCACCCATCCAGTTTCCTCTTAAAGACCTCGACGGAATCAGACAAAACGACATCCACAGGCAGGGCATTCCAGGTTTCTAGCACTCTTCTTCTCTAACAGAGTGCTAGAAGCCTGGAATGCCCTGCCTGTGGGTGTTGTTATGTCTGATTCCGTCGAGGTCTTTAAGAGGAAACTGGACTTGTGTAGCAGTGTCCACTAAATTACCACCCGATCTCTGTAACCATAACAAATTCCGTGTTATAATACTACTTGTTATATTTAAGTAACATTTTAAATTGAATTTCTTTTTGTCCCCAACCCATCGCATACGCTTACTGACATGCACCTATGCAACTTTTGCCACCGGATACATCATTTATTTCGCTGCACTCGAAACGACCGCCCTACAACTGCTTGTACCACTAACATTCGAGACAGTTTGTTTGTCTGTACAGATCTGACGCTTTTCGGATTATTTGTTCCCTTTATGATACCTTTTCGAGTTTTTGAGATTTTGCAGTTGCATGTACACAAATAGGGAGTTAAAAGGTGAAGACCTACATTTCCCTCAATAAACTGAACTGAACCGATCGGTGGATGAAGAATATTGCCCGCACTTTAGGCTTGGCATTCCATACCCCCAGTTTGTACTGAAGGCCTCGAAGATGGTTCGTTATTGTTTGTCCGAAGAAATCACGAGGCTGAAGAACATAGTTTAACTGTCCAACGATTCTAAAGACCATGATAATATCTCCCCTGTATTGCCTATGAGAGAGAGAATACATAATTTATCTTTTACAGACGTCTGTCATACGGTAAACAACTTAATCCGCCGACCAGTTAGGTTGCCCTCCGTCGTACTTTCTCCAAAGGGGTGTAATCATTCTTCGTTCATGGACGCCCCATCTGAACCCAATACCCCGGAACGGGCTGGACAAATGTTCCAAATACTCGACCGAAGGGCTTTTCATCATAATAGAGAATGGATCTGACAATCGCTTCAGGCAGGCTAATCTCAGGCGGTTGATATAGGGTGGCACATCTTGGTCATGATCATCAATATTTAGGCGAGGAGCATAGTCATCGCCAACGTTCATAACTTTGCTTTTCTGTCAAGCAAGCGAAACGGGCAATGTGCATCGCCACTGGACAAAAAGCAGTCCTCAGGCTCTAAACCGCCAAAAACGGTGTTTGGATACAGTTATATCCCTTAGGCGGAATCTCGAAATACGAGAACGGCATCAGCCTGGGCCCAAATGCCCTGTAAGTCTAGGAAAAATAGGTTTGTTTAAAATAAAAAAACAGACCAGCGGGAAAAAGTAAACGGGAGGCCTTGTGCTGTGGTTCGAGTGCGCGTCTTCTCTTTTGGCGTTTTCAGATATGGACAGAGGACTTAGTACGGATACCGTCCAGGATTCTGTGGATATTGTGTCACCAAAACCACCTTCGTGATCCCGAAGCATCTTCACCCCTTCCATTCCACGAGACTTGCCCAAGTCTCAGACTCTTCTTGTTCCCCATTTCTTTACTTCCATCGTCTCACAGTATATCGTTTACGTGTTTAACTTTGTTTGATTAATCGGATCATACCTGTGTGCTGAGATATTTTCTGATCGCCTGATGACAAAATCCAAGAATAACGGTTCAGGAGAGGGGAAAGCGACTACGTCTCCATCCTGCTCCATCAAACAGGCCGACATTAGTCTGGAACTTGTCCCTCAGCTGGAACATCAGGACGGTCTGCCTACTGCAGCCCAAAAACGACCGAGTCGAATTTCCAATAAAGATGGGATAATAAAAGACTAAGTCCATCTGTTGTCATCATGATATAGGCTATCGGATTTCCTAACAGTAAACCCCAAACTAATAACTAAGGAACTAAACGACAGCACTTATTGAAAAGTATTACATCAACTGAAGTAGAACGAAAAAGAATCCAATGAACATCAGGATAAAATATGAAAGTAATCGACACAGGCAGTTATCGGCTTTTAATCGACTAAATTTTGAGCGTCAAAAAGAAAATCTGGCAGAGAGCCTGTGATGCTCCTTGCCATCGCAAATCACATATACGGGTCTAGGATAGGTTTTAGCCAGGTCTTCGTATAAATCAAAGCAGTCTTTTAATCATGTAATTATTCGGGAATTCTTACGACGAATTCCACCCCTTTTTTGTGTATTTAAGTAAATGTTTCAGCGTAACGCAAGTTTTGGCAATAATGTAGGCGTCCCTTGGATACCGGTTAGGAGCTCCTGCCTAGGTAGGACTGGTGGTGACTATGTTCGTAAGCGACTCAGAATATGTAGTTAAGGCCATAGGGCATTTAATCGAGAGGAAGACCACCTTGGTTTCTCCTTTGATTAAAATAGGAATAGCCGTATTAGAATTGGAAACTGTGGAGCACGTGTTACACGTTTTGCCGAGTAACGTTTGTAGGAGGTGGGACTCACCGACTTCCTGCACAGTTGCACACCTGTCTCCTCCCTCCGATCCGAAATTTTATTCGACGCCTAATTGGTTCGACGCATTCCGAAAGTAAATTGAAGCGGTGATTGCTGTTTCCTGACCTACTTTACTGCGTAACTCTACCCCGTTTGGGTTTGCCTGTCCTAGTTATTCGTCCATTGATTAGTATGCACCTTACTTTAGTAGATGGATGATTTAGTTCTAATTGCGCGTTCTGCAGTCTCTCATCACAAATGTTTTTGTGAGTGTTTGCCTAAATCGTTACCGGCTCACAGTTAGGCTTGCAAATGGTACAATTGTCATTATGCCTGATCTGGGAAACCATGAAGATGTCGCAAGTCATATTGCCCCACACCTAAAAATTTACGGCGACGATCTACAGAGCTTCACCTCCAGCGACGAAATTCGAATACGGAAGGCCCAAGAAGCGCCCCATGTCTTAATAAACCGTGTCGAGCCAGGTTTTTAGTTGACTCTCTCTTCGAAGCCTCTAGGTGGGCGACGGCGCCGGACCGAGGGCAGCAACATCGGGCTCGTAAGGAGGAGGACAAAGAACGCGCCCAAACCACCTCAGTCGTTTATGTTGGATTGCCTGGGATATCTCGCGATTTCGCGGCAAGTACGAACTGTCTCATTCATGACTAAGTCAGTGCAGTTCGCTCTAAGAATAGTTCTCACGCAGCGGACCTCAAGAACCTTCAGTCTTTACTCATTCTCCACGCGCACAGCCGTAATGGAGAACCGCCCGGACTGATGCTTAGCACACGCGATTGTGATGATGGAGTTATTTCATCGAATCCATTTGTTTAAAAGCCCGCGAACAGCATTGCTTCAGGACATGACGTCATCCTTACTGTGCCGATTCAGCAGCAGCCTTGCCCCGAGGTTTTTAAAAGTATCTACTCCAAGTTAAGAGTCACCAGGGCCAAGGAGTGCCTTTTCCCAGTCAGTGGTGTAACAGGAGGGCGCTTCTGCCTTCCCAGCATATACATATAAACTGAACGATTCATTGACTTCATTCACCCATGACCCCACAGACTGCAGATCCCCAAAGCTTGAGGATCACCTTGATGTAGAGGCGATTTGGATCCGTTTAAAGAATGCTTGGATCACTTCTTGTGCATCCACCATGACGGTACTAACTTCCAAGGACTTCTTACTGTTGGTCAATTATAGAATTAAGCGACATGTTGGGAAGTGTATCGTGATCTGGAATGTCTACCTTGTTAACCAGTCACTGGAAAACACTACCTGTAGGCTATATGATAGTCAGAATCCGCTTTCGTTTACAACGGAAGCAGACGTTATCCGAGCACCAAGCGGTTTATTCTGCCTGATTTTATCTGCAGAATTATTCATTTTGTCCCAAAATCCCATGAAATTCGGTTGTTTACGGTAGTACACCGCAACGTGTTCATTGTCTCAAAACTACCCCAGCCCGGAGGTATAACCACCAGTCCCTTTAAGAAGATAACAGATGGAAACGGAATAACAAGCAAGGCATAGCAGGAAATGCTTGAACACTCAATAGAATGCTCACTTAAGTCTGCAACGGACTCATCGGATTTTGATCCTTCTGTACAATAGCCTGGTACGAATATCAAAATCGCTCTTTTAGGATTGTTTTAGTAACGTACACGCACAACACGACGGTGTGCGTTTCTACGGGTAAACGACAAAAGATACGCAAGGGCGTAGTAGGTTGAACCCAGTCGTACATTGATATCTCTTCCTCACACCTTTCTATGAGTTAGGCAATCGCTGTGCAGATGAAGTCCCAGTGCGGGTGTTCACCTTATGTTTATCCAGCCTCTGAGGCTGGGTGAAGAAGTCGGAACCACTGCCTCTCTTCTACACGGTCCTGCAAGCTTTCACGGAGTGTGTACGCGGAGCAAGTGAACTAAACCTTTTTGAGACGTTCCGCTGTTCGCCGATACCCGATGGCGGCACCAACTTTTCTCGCCCTTAATGTGACACTTCTTGCTCTCCAGACGTATGGCGTAGTTTTAACATTAAATAGCGCACTGTCGCCTGCCATACACACTTTGGCAACACTATTTTCTCCTTAATATTATATTTTCCTCCACAACTTAATTTACTCACATTTCAGCTCTCGTGGTGCCAGTAAAAAGCATGATCCATATATTTGCCAGCCAGTGGGTTAGCTCCTCCATCTGGACCGACGGTCAGTAGGGATTTTGTGGCAAATATTTCGCGGCCTATGGTTGAGATTTCGGAGCGCGTACGCTACGAGTTTCTTGAAGGGATGAAATGTCTGCTCGGTAGTTAAATGCGTTTTATTCCCCAGTTTTCACTTGGCATCGTTAGCCGAACATCGTTTTAATGGAAACAGCCTGGTCAGCGTGGTTAAAGGCACTCTTGGTCCATTAAATGGTTGCTACTGCCCCCTCTAGCATGAGCAATTATTGTTTACAACGTGATTCAAGTATTTCATCGCCAGGAAGGAGTATTTCGGCGTTCTACACGTTTTAAATTCCTCCTTATGTTGACGTTTTGTACATTCCAGTTGAGATCGTTGTACTTTGTCTTTTCCTCCGCCTTATTTTTTTTCTTGAACACATCGATGTCTTCAATTGTGCTTCTCGTGCTGATCTTTTTCCACCAGGTTTGTTGTAAACGTTCGAAGTTAAATTCATTCTAACTGGGGTCATCTCGCCCCAATTATCTGCCCATGCCTTCGTCATCAGGGTTCGGATATGCATATAATTTGGCTTGAAACTCTGTTTTTTTTCAGCATCTTTTTAGTCTGTCGTATTGTCAGGCTTTTCATTCGTCTCACAACTCCTTTACGATGAGCTCATACGATGGAAAGAATCTTACCACGGTGGATTTTGACTTTGACATAAAGGCTCACAAAAAGCGACTTACCGAAATCTTCTTTCCTAATAACTCCCGGGCCGTACTTCAACGGTAACGTTCTAATGCGGGTATGCATGCCTCCTTTTTACCCCAGCGACTCGTCGGAATTTCAAGATTTCTGGAAATTTGCGGAGAAGCTACAAACTTTCATTCTTTACCGGTCTACGCCGACAGGTTCTTTCGTTCGACCGTCTTTATTCTATCCTTATAGATTTTGCTCATGGAACGCGTCGTTATGATCGCACCCTACGCTTAAATATGCAAACTAAAAATTACCGATTAGAAGACTACTTACGACATCGGATGGGCGATAGTCGGTTGTTCACTTTATAATAAATACTAATCAGTTTTAGTGCCGAATATGGTCTTTCGGATCGCAATCTTTACTGCGCCCATCTCATGTTCGACATGTACCTCGACTTTCTGGTTAAGCAAAAAGTAAGTCATCGACGGTCTAAAGTCACATGCATTCTTTTTTGCGCTGCCTCTTGGATGCCGTTTTTTAAAGGTATGTCCGTAGATGTGCTTGGCACACTCCATGTGCACAATGTGCTGAAACCTGCTTAATCGTCTTATTGAGGATGCTGTTATTTTAAAGTGCTTGAGCCACTAGGACGTCTACATGAAAACCGTTATGACATCCTTGTCTACCACAGTGCTGAACCCTCTATGGCGTGTCAAGCTCACGGGTACTGTCACAGGCTTGACGCAGCAACTCAGAGTGCTTGCCCTTTTGATCATAGTTGTAGGAGTATTTTTGTAGCATCTTTTTGCACATAGGCGTTATGTTACGTTTGCTCTTAGTTAAGGCCACTGTATAGGCTGTTTCTAGAATTCCTTATGCAATTTAACCCCTGATTTCGATGCCAAATGAATTTTCTAGACCGTCACTTGCGTTTGTGGTCGTTCATTGATTTCTGTTCATTCCGCAAACCTACCCGAGACCGCAAGAGTGACATCACCTGAAAAAAGGGTACTTAAATTGCCTGCTCCACTTGTCTGACTGGAAATCTGCATGGGCCATAAAGATCAGACTCAAATTAACTAAATCTAGGATCCTCAGGATCGCTCAGACTGGCAAATTTGAGAGATCCGGATGATAGTTTGAGAAGACAGTGAGCCCAGAGACCAAGGTGGGTTCGGTGCAAATTGAGTATTGCAAAAGCGCAAGTTCTTGGAATTTTCAAATCACTTGCATCGCCGGCCTTGCATGATTAAACTGAATCAAATTGTCGAATTAAACCAAACGCAATTAGTTTTTACTCCTATGATAAAATAACATGAAATGTCTTATCTGCCACCAAGTTTTTGTGTTTTTCTGCAGAGGCCATGCTTAATGTCAATGAAAACTCTGAACTGTCAGTACTTGGGATGTGCGAAATTTATACAAAGCCTGGGAAATCTAAGTAAAAATCCTGAAAGCACACCCGACATGCTCTGGGCAAAACACCCTTGTTAGACCTGTTTTTTCCCTACGAACGTGAGCACGGTTCGACCGCAGTGTACTGCGGCACGTTGGAACAGTCTGGTTAGGTCATCTTTGATTTAGATGAAATTGTGACTCTTTGATTGACGGAAAGAGCTTCGAAGCCCATTAGTTGCTGCAGCGTAGGCTTATCTTTTGCATCCGAAATGTTTACAGTTGCCATCCCAATGACCACGCACGGTGCAGGCTAAACAATTTTCCTTCTGCCCTGTTTTCTTTCATAATGTGATCAAAGCTTACAGTTCCGAAGGCTTCAGTTATTAGTCTCCCTCTTTTCCGTCGTCTTTTGCCTGTGTCTGAAAATGTCCTCTACTACTACTCTACCTTAACGGAAGTGGGCACGAATCAAAAAGCTCCGTAGAGATCGACTAAACCTTCCTATCGCCGCTTTCCGGACGCCCATCCTGGAGGGGCTATCGCGCTCTCAGGTGGTGGTTGTCGCCGGCGATACTGGATGTGGAAAGTCCACCCAGGTGCCGCAGTACTTGGCTGCAGCCACAAAGGAGACGTGCCCCGCGTCCGACGCAGACAAACGACGGGAGGAAGGTGGCACTGCAGGTGAAACCTGCCTGCAGTATCGTCGCATCGCTGTTACACAACCTCGAAAGATCGCCTGCATTAGCCTTGCTGCTCGCGTCAGCACTGAAATGTTGTGCGAACGTGGGACCAAAGTGGGATACCAGGTTTGTTGCAACACCTCCTAGGACTTGATTTGTTCCGAAGTGGTCAGACAGGCCTTGCTGAAAAGATAAACTAGTAGACAGAAATAACTGTTAGGTGGACCTGTGCGTTATAAGAGTTCTTAGTAGGTCGTCCCTGACGTCATCGCGAGGTGTCTCAAATTAGAAAAACTTATCTTGATTCATCCCTTTTTCACTGGTACGCAAAACTAAGCACTTAAACGCGGTGAACAGAAATTACACCGATTTCTGCGCGCTGAATTTCCAGGGATCCTTGATTAGCATTTCTGCTCTATGAAAGACAGTCTAGTTTGCCTTTATTTTGTGGGACTTTCAGTGCCAATTACTATTTTTCACACCTGCCCGCAAGTTTCTATAAAAATCAGCCAGACTAGACTGATAGACGCCGCGGTCAGTTATAGTCGCCCAACCAGCTAGGCTCTTTTTGTGCAGTGACCAACTGCGTAAGTAGGCGCAACATATCTCGCTACATATTAACTCAAATAGCCTCCCATGGGGCGAGCGAGTTTGGAGTTGGCGAGTTCAAGGCTTTAGATCTCTATTCCGAGCAGATGTGGCTTGGTGGAAGTAGTCAGTCTTCTCGAAAAGACTGTTTCCGTCCCGTCTTTTTTCCTTTTTTTATCACTTACCATTCAGTGTTTCGCTGTGCATTCTTTTCAAGTATATCTTGGTGTTTCATGTCAAAGTGTGTGAATTGGTTGGCTCTCTCACATGTTCCTGCAAGCCTGTACAGTAGATCTGCTACCTCATGGAATATTAATCGAAATTCGCAAATGTTCTCGATCTGAAAATATTACTTAAGCAGGTTTGTTATTATTAATTATCATGTAGCATAATCATAAGATATTTCAGTCACGCCAGGATGCCGGCTTTTGAATGAGCTTCTTCTCGACCGTCTGCAAAAACTGCACTCTGTGAAGAATGACCACTTAAGTAGTATGGTTTTATCGCACTCATTCTCGTTGTCCTTATAAGTTCAAGTGCGTTATAAAGGAAGCATGCACGTAAATACTCTTTCTTGTGCCCATTAGGTAGAAAATAGCGTCATCCCTAAATTTTATGCTTGAAGAGAGAGAGTATCTTTTGGTTTTGAAAAAGTTTTTAATTTATGAGACTTTTTAAGACCGTAAAATGTGCATTCATACAACGCCCCTCGCTTGAACAAGAGCTTTGTTTGCTACTTATAATGTATACAACCTTGTCCATATCCATTGCACAATTTTACTAGTCCTATATGACGTCTTCGTAGTAGCACAGGCAAATGTGTGATATTCCTTTTGACGGAATGTATGCAGCATGTGCTTTGGAAACCCTGGGCGCAAACGTGGCGTCAGGTGGGGCAAAAAATTATTCGAAAATGGAAAAAATTTCCAAAAACTGAATATTATCCTCGAGTCGGTAACCAGTGGTGGTCCCAATGAGCGAGTTCTTGGGTCCTGGCCCACCTACCACCCACAAAGTGTCACGGGGTCCGCTAATGACACTGAAGTATGCCTATCGTGGATATGTTCTCCTGTTACCAGGGCTGTCGCCGTGTCTTTAGATTTTCCCCAAACCAAAGTGGTGAAGGAGTATGCCCCAAACAAAGTCCACTGCCGAGTGGCTTACGCACATTCGGCTGCGGGTTTTATTCTGCAACGTCCCCCCTCTCCCCAATTTTCCTGTTAAAAAAAAGGGCAAAATGTGCATTCTACCCTCAATTCCAGCCGTAAAAACCGCAGTGGGAAAGCTGAACTTTGCAGACAATAATCCCATTTTGACCCCCACCACCGTTCCCTACTGTCGAAAAGTAGTTGATACTTCAACAACGGAATTTTTTCAAGTGCATTCAAGATTTCTCACCCCGGTAACCAATAGCAGCCTTGCGTAATCGTTAGTCCCTTTATGCATTTACTTTAGGTGATTTCTTTTAAGATTAGTCCTATATTGATCAATACTTGTTTCCAATTTGTAGGTGCGCTTCGAAAAGCACAAGTCTAAGGCTACGCAGATTCTCTTCCTGACCGAGGGTCTTCTACTCCGTCAAATGCAATCTGACCCATTTCTGAAAGAGTACGACGTAGTTGTCCTAGACGAGGTGAGCCATTTCTCCTAAAGGTAGGAAGGGTACGATCATTTATGACAGTATTCAAAATTTTAATTTCCATACTTGTTTGTAACCATTCCCAGTCTGCATTTTCCACCGCGCGCTAGGCTGTGACTGTTATGAATTTTAAATATTCATATAAAAATGGCGACAGCGCGCCGGGGCGTCGGGTGGGGTGGTAAAGGAAAAGCGGGATGCTCATATTCTGTCGTATAATATGACCAGATGGGTGGTCGTCACTCAGTTTTGTATCCCTTTTTAGAACCGATCGAGCGTGAACGCGTGGCCGAACTGGCAGACTATCTCAGTGATGACTTAGATTTGGGTTCGAATCCCTGGCCTTCCTAGCAGTGCTTGTGATACAACTTGTTGACGACGACTAATAAGCCAGAAACGACCGCCGCACGCGCCACGCGCACTTGCTGCTCCAACATCTGGCTGGAGGTTGTATAATCCATCATTACTATCGTTCACCTTCTAAGCACCAAAAGACTGGCTCCTACTCACTAGTCTTTGGATGGCTTCAGGGATCACCCAGCTCAGAACTTTCCTACTGATTTGAAAACTACAGTTAACGCCCCCCCCCCCCTTCCTAAGATCATTCGGGCGACAACGGACAAGTTTAGGGCAGTTAGTGCACTTAGTAGTGGGCCGTGGGGAATAGACCGCCTTTTGCACACTGATCCGCTTGTCCTTTTTGACATTGTCAGTGTATTTTTCTCTCCAGGTGCACGAGCGTCACTGGCAAACCGACTGCCTTCTCGGACTGATGAAGTGTCTTGTCCTCGCGCGTCCGGAAATTCGTCTAGTCCTCATGTCGGCCACTATCAACGTCAACTTGTTTGCCAGCTTCTTCGACTCCTGCCCTATAATTCAGGTAATCCTTAACCCTCTTTTTTTCCATTTAACCTGCAATACCTGAATTTTTGGATTCTAAAGGACCAGTTGAGCACCAGTTTCATGCATCGCAACGGCGCCACCGCGTTGTTCTGGACGTCCGCTTGCCTATTCTTCAAGCACACATCGAACGTCCACATTTCACCCCAAGTGGGCGCTATGATATACAGTGAGTGACCGATCTCATGAAATGTTGGCCGAAATTCTGAAATGCGTTTTCGATCAGAAAGGATTACTTAGTCGCAGTTGCAAAACTAATTTTTTGCGGTATAACTCTATGATACTTCGGACTCGGCAGGGCGTCAGCTTTTGAATTCACTGCCTTTAAATCTGCCGTAGGAACCATATTCGTTAATAAATGACCACGTAAGTGGTATGCATTTTTCACATTGATCTTCGATGGTCTTGCAAATTCAAATATATTTTATAAAAACCACGAGCAAAAATATGCTTTCTTTCAGGCGTTTGATAGATAATCACGTCGTCTTTATATTTTTTGCTCGAAGAAGGGGTATAATTAGGTTTTTAAAAAGTTTCTAATTATGAGATCTTTTAAGACCGTGCAAAGTCCATTCGTACAGCATCTTACCTGTCTGTTTACTACTGCTCCTCATGAAATGTACAACATGGTCCGCATCCATTGCAAAATTTTATGGATCCTATATAGTATCTTTTTAAAGGCATATGAATTTTCTTTATAGGGAACACATGCTCCTTGTAGACTGAAATCCCTAAGCGCTAGTGCAACGGCTGTGTATAAAATATAAACACAATGTGATTCTCTATCAAATGACTGAGTGAACGCACACTTTTGTTCGGGGTTTCTAGAAAATATATTTGAATTTCCAAGACCATCGAAAATCATTGCAAAGAATGCATGCTACTTAAGTAGTCATTTTTTACCAAGTACGGTTTCTACTGAAGATTAAAATGTAGAACATTCAAAAGCTGACATCCCGCCAAGTCTGAAATATACTAGGACCATGTCCCGTGATAATGAGTGTTTCAACCTCACCTAAGTAAACCTTCCTAATCGAAAACACATTTCAGAATTTTATCCAACATTTCATGAGATCGGTCACTCACTGTAGGTCGAAGGGCCTTCGGTCAGTTCTACCGTCGTGAAAGACGGAGTCAGCACGGAGTGCACACATGTCTGTGACGTGTGCCTTAATTAGTGTGTAATGATATCAGACTTCTACAGCATCCGCCGCACTCTCTCCTCCCTGATCCAAAATGTCTCAGGTGGCAGGTCAGAGTCAAGACAATCGAAGATGGGATCGGGCGCAGTAGCAATTAAGGCTGAACAGCCTGTCTACGCGTGGCGCATACGCCTGGTCCAAGCAAGACGGACCAGGTAAAAGGCCTGCCACCCGGCTAAGGTGAGGCGGCCACTGTGCTGTCTTTCGACAAGCCATCTTTCTGTACAGAAATGCCACAAATCGTTCGTGACCGCGGGAAACAAATGTCCTGCCTTTCGACTGGACCGAACCTGTCTCATGACCGTGTTTATTCTCATCAAAATTATCATAAATTATAGAATTAGGTAAAGCCCTGACGCATGCGACAATAGACCTGGCTACCATGTTGTTTGAAGAGGGGGCAGTGGTGCTGGGCGACCGAGTTCTGGTTTTGTCTCAGTTAGCATTACCCAGACAAAGATATTCCTCATCCGCCTGTCGAACTAGTTATTAGAAAGCCTTCCTGCCCAAGAATCAGATGACTAGTTTTCGTATTAGGCCAACGGTCACTCATTCCTGAAAAGCGTTTGGTTGTTTGCCTTTCGTCTGCATGAGCTGAAATAGAATTGGCGGCGGGAGAAGACTAGATCTCAAGGAAAGTAACTCTTCCTCCTTACACCTCAAGCCCATGTTCTCTGCGTTGCCTGCGATTTACGACCCGTCCGACCTCATGCCCACTTGGGCAGTCATCAATTTTGATACAGTAGGTAAGTGTTGACTGTCCATCCTGGTCAACTCAATCCTCAGTCCCCTACTACTCTCACGGAACATTTGCAGTCCATCGGTATCCCAATAGGTCTGACGCAATGATTACTGTGCTAGGCTAATAGGAAGTAGTCAATTTAGTGGTCTCGACCCACGTACTTTTTATGACATGAAGTGGACAATGGGTATTATGCGCACTTCTTCGGCTTATAATGGCCAAATCCCCAATCCTTGTAGTAGCACCAAGAGTTACGCATTCCTCTTCCCTTTCGCCTGTTCTTTTTTGACATGAGGCCTTTAATCTCAAGGCGTCTCGGTTCCTTTTCCTGTCTTATACCTAACGATTCTTTCCCGCTTCTCCCTGTTGCTCACTTTCAAAACAAAATTGCGCTTGCATTTTTATGAAGTAATTTCTCTCACTCCTTATGTGTCACTTCTGTTAGTGTTAAAACATGCTCGCGACTGAGCATGATGAGTAAAAATCTGGTAGCAGTAGGGTTACTTAGATCCTGTGATAAGAAATTTGATAAAGATCGGGTGAAGGACCCCAAGTATCTGTGGCATACAGAGAACACCTACTATACTTATTTAAGTGAGTTTTAGTCCGACACAATTATTTCGGTTTGGTGTTTCGTCGTACAAGGTTGGGTCGTCTGTTGTAGACGGTCTGGTGCGTTATCCACAATAACCTCAGCTCAGAGAGTTCAAAAGCGATCGTTGTAGGCAGTTCGGGGGATTATCTACAATGACTTCAGCTCAGAGAGTTGAAAAGTAATCGTTGTAGACAGTCTGGTGGACTATCTACAATAACCTCAACTCAGAGGGTTGAGAAGCGATCGTTGTAGACACTTAATGCTTGTTTTTAAAATTGTCCTGCTTCGTTTCGGTTGCTATATATCATTGCATTAAAACTTTTCCGCCCGAAAACCGAATTCACCAATTGCCTATACTTATTTTGCCAATTCCTCTATGCATACATAGGCCCCGCCCGTAAAATTCCTATTACCACCTTTCCCATAAGACAGCCACATTTGGCTGGTCGTGTGTGTTTGGAGTCCTTCACCCGATCTTTACCGGAAATTTTGCTGCAAGGGGACGTCGCTTTGGGGTGGAATTAATCATTTTATCACCTCGTTTCATATTGCCCTACGACTTGTTTCACTAAAGTCCCTTTTTGGGTGTGTGACTCGCTGCCAACTTTAGACCATAGCTGGCTAAATTGTTTAACTCGCATACCTTTTTCGAAGTATGTAGCTCTTGCGAACTTCTAAGCCCTCCCCCCCCCCTAATTAAACACTCCTCACTTGCTAGGTGCCAGGCAGGCTCTTCCCAATCACCGTAAAGTACTGCCCACTTACACCGGCGGAGCTCGCAGCCTCACAGGACCGAATGGACCCAGCACCGTATGTTCGCCTTTTACAGCATATTGACGTCGCCTACCCCGTCTCAGAGAGGGGCGACCTCCTAGTCTTTCTGCCGGGCATGGCAGAAATTCAGGTACATTTTCCCCCTACTTGCTAAACAGAGCATGGTAATTTTCATCTGCCCGGCTCGTCGCCTCCGCTCAGTAAACTTCCGCACTCTGTGTAGGCCGTGATGGAGGCTTGCAAGGCCTATGCAGAGCACACGAAACGATGGATCATCTTGCCCCTGCACAGCGCTCTGCCAGCCAGCAGTCAAGAGAAGATCTTCCACTCCCCGCCGGACGGCATCAGAAAGTGTGTGCTGGCCACCAACATTGCGGAGACATCAGTCACCATAGATGGAATTAGGTGCGTTTCCTTGAGTAAACTCTCGCCTGAGTCACAGGCTGCGGATTTTGTATCATTGCCTTCTTATCGAAGAAGTAGACCACGACCCGCCCTCGCCCCTTTTTTCTCTAGGTTCGTTGCAGACTCCGGTCGAGTGAAAGAGTTGACCTGGGACGCGCTTTCACGTATGCGACGACTGAAGGAGACTGCCATTTCTCAGGCCAGTGCCAACCAACGCAAGGGAAGGGCGGGCAGAACGGGACCCGGCGTTTGTTTCCGCCTCTTCCAGGAGGAGGAGTACAGACAATTCCAGGTATTAATTACTATGAATGTCTGTCCTTTTTCGCATGGCAGTGCTGATGCTTTGGGAATCTTTTTGCCGCCCTATTGTTTGTCTCTGTAACCAAGAATAAGTCTTGAATATCACGTGGGACTGCGTTCACCGATCAAGCTTAAATGCAAGATGGAATACTACTGTTCCATTTTGCCTTAGTTTTTAGTTTCTCGCAAGTAGGTCATCGAACGGCGAACATTCGACGCTACCTTAAGGGACGGTTTGAGAGTAGAATAGGTACCTCCGCTTTATCTGCAGTCTTCAGTTGAACCGGACCTACGGGAGGCTTACGTTCTTTTGGCTACTATCAGAAATATCCATTTGCATGAGGGCCTCATTCGCTAGTCTATGCTCATGGGTTCATAGCGCAGCCCACGGCACTTTACAAGTTTTCCTTCTCGTTCTTAACGGGTAGGCCTACAAAAGGTGAAGTTTCTTTCAGCTCGCCTGTCCTTATCGGGACGACCGGCAATTTCTCGCTCAATACTGCGAACAAGACAAGCTTTTAATGTAAACCACTCCCTTTTCCAATTATGAACCTCTGCAGACCACGGTGTCACCGCCTCAGCGCCATTGGCGACCCTTTTTGCTGTGATCCCCATGTACTTGCATAATTTCACCCGACTCCATTTTTCTCATCCATTTGCACAAAGCGACGGCCTGTCAGCTTTTGTCGTTCACCTGAGATGAACTCGGGAACTGCAGTTACAACCACTTCACAAAGACGAGATTATTTGGTTGCTTCATAATCAAGCGAGATCTCAGGTTTTAACTTGCCGAGAATGTCTGTGATCGCAATCTATATAGCTTGTGCGAACAGCTGGACTTTTGAAGCCTTGGGCTGAAATCTTTTCTCGATTTTTCTGTTATGGGTGCCTTATGGAAGTTCATGTTCTTAAGGTGCTCTCGTTCAATTCTGATCGTTGCCGAAAAGGCAGCTATCGGGTGAAGGACCCCAAACACACACACGACCAGCCAAAGGTGCCTGTCTTACGGGATAGGTGGTAATGGGGGTTTTACAGTCGGGGTCTATGTATGCATAGAGGAATGGCAGAATAAGTATACATAATTGGTAAATACGTTTTTCGAATGGGAAGGTTTTATTGCATTGGCATATAACAGCCGAAATTTAGCAGGACAATTAAAAAAATTAACGTCCAGTGTCTACAACGATCACTTCTCAACTCTTTGAGCTGAGGTCATTGTAGGTAATCCACCAGACCGTCTACAACCGACGACCCAACCTTGTACGATGAAAAATCAAACCGAAATAAGGTAAGAATCGGGAGATGGCACCCAAAAAAATCCGTTACCTAGAAATAATACCTTTAACAGTGGACTCAAACGCCTTAAGGCTATATCAGCGGTTGCAGGCCTACTTTCACGCACTACTTCGACTTCCTCCGACGGCCTAATATGGGCTGGCCGAACGAACATAGCAGGAGGTTACATGAACGATGGTCGCTGTCAGCCAACCTTCCCCATCCCTACTCACGTACACCTGAAGATACGGCATACATTCGCATTATGGCGGCTTATTACAAAACAAAATCACTTTTAAATAAGATGATTCTGCACAACATGGGACAGGAACAGCTTCCAGGCATCTGTCAAAGACATGGTATTGAGACCAAACAAAAGCCGATACTGTACTTCGTCTATGTGGGCCCACACAGCTGAACCACATACAGCGCCTCCCTCGGGGTGTTTCCTTTTCAGTCTACTCCAGTATGCCTCAATGGTATTGGTGTGCCGTCCGGTGGTAGGATCCTTGAAGTTTTTTGAAAGGTTAACAGAGAAATGTAGATAACCTTCTGAGGGAGGACGATTATACGCCTTCCACTCGTCCGCTACCACCATGCTGTCTTTGGCGACTCATTTTGTAATAACGGAACGGAGAGCGGGCCAACTTCGATTATTCATCTGTTCAAATATGGCTTTTCGTCGGCTAGTATCGTACATCCCGACCAGCCACCACCCATAAAACCCCTTTTACCACCTTTTCCGTAAGACAGGCTGCTTTGGTTAGGCGGATTTTTTTGGGTGTCATCTCCCGATTGTTACCCGAAATAATTGTGTCGGACTAAAACTCACTTAAATAAGTGTAGTAGGTATTCTCTGTATGCCACAGATACTTGAGGCCTTCACCCGATCCTTACCAACAGCCCAGGGCATCGGTGTAGATCCTCCTCTTAAACGGCTTTTTGGTTTTATCTGGAAGCTAAAAACGCTTCAAAGCAGCGGACTCACCGACGCATAATCTACCAATGTCATTGCCGTTTCGTGTAATGACGATGTGCGATAGCGTAACTGAGTCTATCACTCATCCACTACCTTTGGTACTTTTGTAATGTAGAGTGATTTCATTAAATTTGATTAGCAACCTCTACGTCTATCAACAAGGAGTTGGATGACGTCAACAGTTCTTATTTCGTCCGCAACGTTCGAGAGAGTAGCAGTTTCTACAACGCCCAGGACTAGTGAGCTTTCAACCGCATAGCAAAGAGAAAAATTTGAAGCACGTGCGGGACACCTGATCGTGTTTTTGGTGGATCGCATGACGACAGTTCGACCGTCGCAAGCGACGATTTCTGCCGTGTGCTCCACAACGTGGCGGACGCAGGACGCGACTTGCGCGTGGGTAGTTTATAATGATAGTGAACTCACACAGCATC
>CACRXP010000226.1:72048-112944 GCA_902702965.1 Spirometra erinaceieuropaei
GGAACCAGGACGATCGGATACGGGGTCGTGCGCAGTGGCTGACAATGCCAAACAGCCGGTCCGCGCGTGCTACATGACCTGGTCGATGCAAAATGGACCCAGTTTTTCACGGAAATAAGCTAGCAGCTCGGATCTCACGTGCGTGCAAGTACCATAGAGGCCACATTTAGAAAGAGCTGTTGAGCCCAACTCTCCGCCCTGGAAGGTTCGACTTATGCAGTCAGTTGGCAGCCTTCCGTTCCACAACTTCTTGCGCGTCTTAACAGACTCAAACGTGTCAAATCTTTTATTGTGAGGAAGGTGATGAAGTGCCGTGGGGATGGATACCCCAGAGTCGACCTCACTGTCCGTCCCCTCATACCTCCGCCCCCATGTGCGACAGTAGTTCTGCGCTCGCGCAAACTCTGCGTGGCCCCCCTTGTGGTCCGGCGCAGCCCGTTGTAAGGACCAGGCAGGATCATACAGTGACCCTCAGACATGCTTGTTCTGAACTTAGACTGAACTCTACTCACACCTGCTGGCCGTGGTGAACTTTTACTGTCGTCTGCATAGCTTCTTGTGTGTATCAATTGCCCATGCCATCCAGTGACGAGGTTAGTCTTGTGTAAGTTTTTTAACGGTTCACGGTGACGATTTTATCCGCCGCCTTTTCTTTTTTTAAGGCATTCACAACCCCAGAAATTCGTCGAGTGCCTCTGGACATTCTGGTCCTTCAGATGATGGCTATGGGTCTCCCTGATGTAAAACGTTTCCCCTTCATTGAGCCTCCCGAAATGAAGTCCATTGATGAGGCCCTTCAAACACTTGTGGTATGTATAACTTTTAAGCCTTTTTGACCCACCTACTAGGCAGTACATTGAGCAGCCGGTATCCTTCATATTTATTCCCCTCTGTCATTGCGTAGGCGCATGGTGCGTTAGCCAAGGGTGCTAACCCCTCCTCGCCGCTCGGCATCACCCCGCTGGGCAAGCTACTGGCTGATCTGCCGGTTGACCTTTCTCTCGGACGCATGCTCATCATGGCCTCCCTGTTCCGTCTGGTGGAGCCGGTACTCAGTCTGGCCGCGGGTCTGGCCGTACAGAATCCTATAGCAGCTGTCAGAAGTGGGGAGGCTAGACTTCGACAGGCCGATGCACTGAAGCCCTACGAGAGTGACCATGGAACACCCTTCATGATCGCGGAGCTCTTTGATGAATGGGTCAAGGTGCGTCTTTTTCAGATAAGATCGGATCAGATTTATTAAGGGAAAGGTAGGCGAGCGTCTTTGAACTCCCTTTTGGTTGCAATAGCGTCATAAAAAAGCAATCTGTAAGGCAAGTATCAACGAAAGTTAGGTAAGTAATTACGTATAACAAGCATTGGTTACTGGTATAAACTTGTCTGTAAATGCCTTCTATGTTTAAATTGTACAATAATCATTACGCGGTACTGAATGGACCAAGTAGTATCGAAGCGAACGCCTATGCTTCGGCCAGGAGACAACGAAAATTCATGAAATAATGCTATTTAAATACAGGGAGTAGCATGCTTTGTAAAGTAAAACTTTGGGGTCGGGTGGTACAGGGGAAAATTTGTTAGTTTCTGATGCCGTGAAGATACACATCCCCGTTCTGGTCAAGCTTCCTCTTAAATGTGTCCACTGATGAGGACATGACGGCGTCCACAGGCAGGGCATTCCATGCCTTTACCACTCTGTGGCTGAAGAAGGACAGCCTTGCGTCCAGTCTCGCCCCTGTCACACGTAATTTCAGTGTATGTCCTCTCAAGCTAGTAGTGGTGGCTAGCTCAAAGAATGTCGCCGGATGCGAGGCAGCAATCCTGACCCCGTAGCATTCGAAATGTTTGAATTAAGTCGCCACGTAGTTGTCTGTTGTCCGTCGTTTATGAGTGATAAGCTGACTCTTCACTTGTCAATTCGAGTGCTTCACATTGATTTTTGACGAATAGTTGCTGAACGTGCTTCACGACTGAATGCCGCCCCTCAACCTACTAGACTCTCTATGATAGGATAGTTTTTGCGTCTCGCGGCTCACGCCCGCATTGATTGCGTCACTCGCCCATTTTACGTCTAGATTAAATCGAACTCGGCAGCCAGAGCTGGTCTTGTTCGCAGGAATAACGCTGGTGAGGACAGCTCCGAGAACAGCCGATCTACGCATTCAGAACGCTGGTGTCGTCGACTGGGTCTGGAGGAGCAACGCCTCTACGAGGTGGTCCGTCTGCGCACGCAGTTCCTCGAACTCCTGCGCGAGTCAGGCCTCTACACGCCGAATTCTTCTGCCAGCGCGCCCGTCGGTGGCGGCGACTCCGGCCGTCAATTTCAGCCCTCTGTGGGCCACCGAAGGGCTCTGAGGCAGGCCCAGCACCGCGAGCATCTGCATGCTAAACGCAGACGCCTGCTCACTCTGCAGGATAATGTGCGTGCCCCATGCCTCCTAGTCTATATATTCAACTCTATTGCACGCTTTCATATTTACTGATTATTTGTTAGGTGGAACATTTGTATCGCTGCCTCGTAAGTGTTCTCAAGTCCAGCTTCCGGAATGGGCATCTGACAACCCCTCTACCTGTTCCCACTGGCTTCACTGTCCCGTAGGACAAAACAGTATATTCTGTATCTCAGGATAATGGTTGCAAATTTAGTGTCTCTTGACTGACTGAGATCAAGCTTTGCGCTGTCTTTTCAGCCTCAACTCAGAATAAAGTTTCCCTATAGGTTCAGGTCCGATCACTTTCATCCCTACGAGACATCTTAGTCGTACTTCGAAAGTCGACCGTTGGTAAGAGAGTATTTTCGACAGAAGTAAAGAGTCGAACCGCAGGTAGCGACTCAGGAGTGACAGCTAAGGCTTTTTTCTCCACATAAACTTTCCGCTTTACACATGTGCTAGTTAAATAAGAAGCCTAGTGGAGTGCCGGGACCATAAGTTGATTTATTTGAGTTCTCGGACTCGCGCATACTGTCCCATGTAAAGGCTGGTGGATTTGCAACACTGGTTATGATTCCTTGCAAATACCGCGCTCTTTTATTGGTATCTGTCTATCTTTGGCGACGGCCTCCTAAACATGTCTGAGAATAACGCTGTGTACCGCGCCGAAGCCAAGACGATACAATTCTTAAAGTGTGTATAGTTCACTTTACAAGCGACTATACGCAATAAGTGGTGTTCAGATGAATAGCCTGCCTAAAATTCTGCAAGATGGCCTCGAAGTCCTACTGACTGCATGCGTTATTATGTCTTCTGACGCTCTTCAAGAGCGTAAATCGGTCCTGTCTACAGCAAACGGATGAACTAACAACTGCTTAAGGAAGTAAAGTTAATGGCACGCTGGGGCATACAGTTGTGTCAAAATATCCTCTCCGTTCCCCAGCTAATTTCATTGGATACTGCGTGCACCTTACCGGTTTTTCGTAGACGTCTTTTGAATGCATTCGCTTTCGCTAAAGGTGTTTGAAGCAGTCTGCCTGTCCAGACTGCTGTGTAGTGTGTAATGAGCATTTCTAAATCGATTCTGGATATGATTACAGTGATTTGTTAAGAACTATGTTCATCCTCAAAAGGTGGAGTAGATAAGTGTTTTGTTTTGGCTCGGTCTCCACCTTCACTAGGAGTATTTTCTTTCAGACACCGAAAGCTTGGCATAGAAAGTGTGTGTTCGCATATCCAAATATGACAACAATCTTGGGAGAGGGGAGCACTGAATGAATTGAAATGTATATCGGATTGTGTTTTTAAAGTAGTTTTCATAATACGAACATAAACTGTCGAAGGACGCAGACGAATCCATCGTGTAATATACAAACGCCGGTTATATCAATGCCTTCTCGAAAATCTCGACATGCGCCATGACCCTACCCCTTCTTGTGGGATTCTTTAGTTTATTACAATAAACGAGGACTTGGAAAATAGGAAATTTTTTAGCGGAATGCATCTGCAAGTTGCCATAATTCTCACCTGCCTTATGTTTATCCGCAAAACCGTGGACCTTTCACTAATTTTCAAAATATCCGGTCCTTAGGAACTGGTAAGAACCGCCTGTTTCATAGGTATTTCGGCAGGTTTTAAATAATTCATATTGACCCAACTGTGAAAAACTCGGCGCCTCTGTGGGATTCGAACCCACGCAGTAAGGGAAAGGCTTTAGTACAGCCAACGTTCTAACCACTTGAGCTACGAGGCCCCACCAGACGACGCGAGTTTAATCACATTCGGGTCAAGTTTACCCGCCCAACCTACTGCAACGTCTGGAATCCACCAAATCTGATACAGTAAGTTAACTTCCCTACCAGAATTGCCTAAGTAATTAACCTAAAATTCACCAGATGACTACTAGGCTCACGTAATTCATAGGTAAACTCGCGTCGTCCGGCGGGGCCTCGTAGCTCAAGTGGTTTGAGCGTTGGCTGTACTAAAGCCTTCCCCTTACTGCGTGGGTTCGAATCCCACCGAGGCGCTTAGTTTTTTTCACAGTTGGGTCAATATGAACCGCCTGTTTGTCATCTTTTGCTGATATGTTCTTACCTCCCATTAATAAATACTGAGCTGGCACCGATCCCCAGAAGACGAAAAGTGGCGCCCATAAATCCACGTTGCACCTGCAAATCTGGGTAGCGGTTGTTCAGTGGTAACAACTATGCGTGGTCGTAGGGAATTACGGAGATATGCGTGTTGTAGTTTAAGCATCTCTCGCTACCGTAAGAATGGTTTTGCACAAATACGGTCTAAGGGCAAGAATTCCGACTAAAGTGTCGTGACTATACGGAAACTCATGAGTCGCTTGGCTTGGACTGTACGATGTCGTACGTGGTGTCCTCCTCCATAGGGCGAACTTATTTGGGCTGATGAGTCACGGATTTGTCTGAGAGACACTGATAGATGAGCCTGAATTGTACGGCCGACGGTCCAACAATTCTGTGACGGAATGCATATTCCGACCGAACTTCCATGTATGGTTTGGTGGCTACTCCGATCCGGGGGGGGGGGGGAAAGACAGTCTGATTCTCCTTGATGGGAATGTTTGTGATTTTTGCAATGCAGTTGGTGACCTAACTCATGATGGGTGTCGAAATTCACGAATGATTGCTAATCGCTCGTGCACCGACGTCAATGCGTGCATCCAATATCTATTTTAATAAATAACTCTAGGGGGATTAAAAAAGTAGTGTTACGTTGTTTAGAACAGCCTCAAAATGGTTGTAATTGTGTAAACTTCAGTTTTCGATGTACACAAACCCTATCCATGCAAAACACCAAGTGAATACGAAAGCAAAAATGGAATAACCTCTGAAAATAATCTTTTGGTGAAGTTTACACTTAAATATCCTTCAAGAATTAGTTGAATTTCGGGTATGCCGGTTTGCCAACAGCCTACATCCACGTTACTAAAAAAAATACTGACATTTTGCCGCAAACGTAAGAACATGCCTTTCTCTTTATATTGCGTCCATTTTCCTTATCTTTACTCACTTTTAGACTGCGTTCTACGATTGAATAAACGGTAAGGTAGCCATATAAACACTGATATTTTTCAGAAACTGTTAATATTTTGCCCGTTCCATTTGTAAATTATGTATGTGCAAGAGCTAGACCGCACAAAGAGTAAGGTTTGAAACCGAAAATGACTACTCAGTGGTAGTCATTTCTGTGACAACCGATATAATTTTCCAAACGGCAAAACAATTTCGGCCCATTTAAACTAATAATCGCCGGTGCATTATTACTGTACTTGAGGGCGCGAAAGCGCACAGATTTGGTAATCTGAAACATCTGGTTCTTTAAAGATAATTTGTGTGTTAGCAAACCGATACCCGCGGCTAGTATACGGCAAGTAATTAATTTCAAATGTAGCAAGCTCTGTTTAGTTAAACTCCCGAGTGCAAATTACTCTTCTGCAAAAGGAAAACATGCTCAGATACGCGAACAAAGTCTAGGACAGGCATAGGAAATTGCCCAAATATATCGCAATGTCAAAAGAAGAGGGGGCGTTCACCGGTGAACACCCCCTCTTCTTTTGATATGCCACCTGGGAATCGGATTTTCACTACTATTGATATATCGCAATGTTCATTTTCGCCCAAATATAAGAACATTTTGCTTGATAAAATTAGGTTGACAGGATTTCTGCACAAGAGAATGACATTTCCTTGAAGAGCCTTGTCGAGCGAGCAAAACGCGCAAAGTTTAAGGCGTCCGAAAATGCTCACTTCTGTTTCTGTCATCAGGTTTCATGGCAAAGGTCACGCGCTGTACGGTGGTACCGCCATTGCATCCACACCCAATATTGTCAAGTCTGACACTTTCGTTTTTTCGTTATAACGATGCACCGGCTCACCGATACCGCGCCCTTAATCGCTCCAACGATGCACGAAATTCTGTTTTACTGTAAGCATCTTCGAACGCAAGCCACCATTGTGCCTCTGTCATAACGACGATCGAACGTCGCCTCGACTTCCGTTTGTTGATCTCTGCTGTCCTAAAGGCACATGTTTGCGTGCCTTTCAAAAGTAGTTTTGGCTTTTCTATTTGTCCCTTTGAGACGGAACAATGGAGTAAGACATCGCTGGATTTTTTAAGCATTCTACCTTGTCCTAAGGGCGTATGTACACATTGTCCTATATTTTGATTCCAGGCGGAGGATGACGCCGACGATGATGGCGATGATGATGATGACGACGGCAGATCAGTGAGTCTGACCAGCGTGTCTCGACTGCATCAGTGGTTGTCTGGGTCCGGTAAGGGTGGCGCTCAGGCAACGACCAGTGCCCTCAGTGGTACGGGGCTCTCGGTGCGTGACCTGGAGCTTGTCCTGTGCCACAACGTGGAGGAACTAGCGGAGTGGGCGGACCGCCGGAAAAACCTGACCAAGGCAGATATCATGCTCCTGAAGGTGGTTCTTACCAGCGGCCTCTACCCCCAACTCGCAGTCCCCGATCCCGCCAACGCTTACCGAGTTGCCACAAAGGGTGGGGCAGCTGGCCCCGGTGCAGAGATGCTGTTTCATACCCCGGTAGGTCGACTTCCTCGCTAGCACGTCCTGTTTGTTTTTGCACACTTCCTTTTAAATAATTGTAAGTTATAGCCTTGGAAATCGCGTTTTCCCTACTGTATTTTTCACCATTGACCACTTGCTTGCGACGGCGTTTATTGAAGCTCCAGAAAACAGAATGTGTTGTCACATTAGACCTATACTTGGCTCAAGCACGTGCGTGATATGCGGGGACAGGAGCTTATACCACCTTAGCCACTGCGTCCGATCTAATATCCAGTCGGCCTGATTTGGGCTTGCTACCTGTTTGTGATGAGAGACGTGTGGGAGACGGAGGCCGATTCTGAGCGACCCTTTCTCTCTAAGGCAAACTAGACGAGCTTTTGGGCAATCAAGACAACATATGTCGTGAATCGTAAGCCTACCTACTCAGCCCTAGCGACTGACTTCCTGCCTCAATGACCTTTTCTAAATCTGCATATTAGTTCGTGTGAAATGAGGCACCAACGCGTACGTGACACTCGTTAACGAAGCCTTTGTGCTAGACCTGCCACTGTGTCCGGACCCATCTCTAGGTTTTTTGTCTAATCTTTTCGATGGGAAAAGGACGGGTACGAGAGGAAAGTGGTTTTGGTGCTGCGCAAGTCTCTCTTACTACAATTTCAGTCTCTCTCAATTCACAAGTACATCCCTCCGGCCAGTGATCACCCTCGCCGCTTTTTATGGACGAACTGTCATGTCTAGCTCAGCCGGTATCATACTACAGGATAGCAATGTCTGAGGTCGTCACCTTTCGGTCTGTAAGAGGTCTTTGGGCAACTTTCAGCCAATTCGCACAGTTATGACAGAGACACTCACCGATCAGGGTACGGAACCTGCTCCTCCAGTTGTGCTTGGAGTTCGGACTAGAACCCGCACAGACAGTCGCATAGCGAGAAGGGATACTTTTGTGGTGGTAGTAGTAGTAGTAGCAGCAGCAGCGGCAGCAGTCGTAGTAGTTTTGAACTGGGTGTGGTTTTCGTAGACTGCCGGGAAGAGGTTCGTTCCAAAGCCGTCATTCTGTTATGGCAGAAAGACCTCGGAATTATGTTGCACGATAATCAGTATTGCAACTCCGTCTAAGTAATCCTTTCTACTCGAGATCACACTTTAGAATCTTAATTAACATTTCGTGAGATAGGCCAGATACTGTATACCACTCATGTGGACCGTTGACCTGGATGTGCTCAACGTCCGCCCGCGACTTTCAACCATTTCGTCACCTTGCCATCTCAGTGCCGTCCCTGGTCAAAACAAGCTTTGGACGGGACCATGTCCTTCAATATGTCCTCGTGGTTCACGATTGTTCTACCTGATTTAGAGCATGGAGTCTTGCGCAACTATCTGAAATATGTATACCGCAAAATATAGGGTCCAGTCCAGACTGAACATTTCTTGAAGACATTAATTTTTCGGTGAACTGATTTCACACTTGGTGACAAAAACTATGAAAGAATAAATGAGACTCCAATGCACTCGCCAGTCCCTAGGTTGGTCGTAAAACTGGTACACACGAACACACGTCAACACAAAGTGGCTCTGCTGTTATATGCCTTGGCTACAACCTCGAGGATACTCATTCTCACGTGATCGCCCGTGTAGTGTATGGCAGGCTGTGAACTAATCGAAGCTTAGAGATTTAAAAAAAGCCTGGCTAATGGGCATATCCATTATCGGTCCCTTTGCGTCACTGCTTCTTGACTCTCAGTAACCGGTTGACGATTATAATTACTGACTTCTCCCTTAACCCCTACAATAGACTCCAGTAAAGGTCTGAATGCTGAATTAAGTTAGCCTGTGGTTCCGATATATAAGCAAGAAGCAAACATTTGGGACACTTACTGATGCTGCAATGGTCAGGCGGTTCAGTCTGTCCGACGTAGAGTTCGTCTGTGACGTCACTCCTTCGAATCTCCGCCCATGTTAGCGCCTCGCAGAGGAACTAAAGCCCGGACGACAGTGGGCGTGTGTCGTACTGGCTCTTGACGCTATGGGCTCTGTAGCGCTCTAAACCAGCGTGAGCGTTAGCCGACCAAAGTGCCCTTGGATTGACGCCCTGCATGCAAGGGTTTTAGGCCGGATCTCCCTGGAAAGATTTACTGTCTGTACTTTCTTCAGTAACCCGGATCCATCGTACGCACCAATCCCATATAATTAGGAAGAATTTACTGTATCGATGCTTAGGTGACATTTTTTCGTTGCATCATTTTTGCCCTACAAATGTTTTCCATGGAGGGAGGCAAAGACGGTATGTCCTTCGTTTTTTAGACCAAGGCATTTGTAATGCTGCAGCCCACCGATGTCTTTGTTCGTCAACCGGACTGCCTGTTTGCCCACAGTCGGGAAATTGAGGAATCCGGATCGGTGGAGAGCGAAGGTTCGGGAGGCAAGCCGTTGCCACCATCGAAACAGCACAAAGCAGTGAGCAGTCAGTTCGCGTGCGATCATCAGCTGCTGGCTTACTTGTAAGTCTTTTTCTGCTGTTGCTTTCATGTGTGACTTCAACGGAGACTGACGGCGACGGGGTCCATTGTGTAAGGACGGCGTGACCTCATCTGAGACCTTAGCCATTGTCATTTACGCGTGGGTCGTTTTCGCCGATCTGCTTGGATTCTAGGGTGGATCACGGCCATTCTGTTTTGCCCTTTAACTTCATTCGATCATCCTCGCAGCTACTGACGAGCAATAAATGGTCAACAAGTATTACCTTGTTGCACAGAAGGTGGACGCTTGATCATTAGAGCAGTACGTGCATTAGCCTGAGCTTTTGGTCTTGTAGAGGAGGCCATCGTCAGAAACTGTTGGAATGCAACATCAAGTAGGCAGTTTTTGTAGCGTACTCGCGACTTTGGACTCGTGGCCTTTCTCCAAAGTGTGAGTAGCGACCTGAAACAGCAGGTCACCACTCCGGTCTGCCGCGTACGATGGCGAGGATAGTCACGTCATGGGATCTGATAAACTACACCAGATTGCTCACCTGCGTCAGGTCGGTCCTTCATTTGCATGGTAGCTGTCGGACGATGGGCGATGCCCACGTCGAACTCTGCAGCGATACGTTCCGTTGCTTCTGACATATCCTTTATACACTGTAGGGGGTGCCAGATCCCCGTGGGGGCGTAAGGCAGCAGCGGGGATGATGAAGCTGTTTGGTTAACCGTTCCTTGTCAGTCGATCCCGAAGACGTCATAGTTCTCGTAGTCGTCCCTCCGGTTCACTGCAATTCGTTTTAACCCTTTGGAAGAGTGCTCTAACACAGTCGCGTTTATGTCGTCCATGTATCATTATCAAAACTCAGGTTCGTAGTGGTTGAGAGCGAATTTTTCCAGCTCTTCTAGGGTTAGTTTCACGGCTAGGTTAGATATCGGGGAACCCATCGTCGTCCCTTTGACCTGCGTGTATGTTCTGTCTTTGAAAGTGAAAAATGTTCGTTGACAGGGCAGAGGGTTCCCCAATGTCCGGCCTAGTTACGGAACTAGTCTTAGAAGAGCTGGAAAGAGTCGTATATTCGTTTCCATTCGCATCACCGTGTCATTGTCAATAATGCTGCTCGATCCTTGCCCATTTTCACTATTGAACGAAATATCACACTCAGAGACTGTCAAATTTTGACTACGACATTCACCAAATGGTCGTGTTGTGCACCTGACGGATGGTAACACGCTGTGTTTACTGGTTGCCTTCTCCTTCTTTCGGGGAGATTGGGCCACCGGGGTATTTATATTGTGCAGTCATCGGGCCGAAGCATTTTGGCCGGATGAAGTGGCCGCCAAATTCAACTGAAGTGCGACCAGACCAACCAAAGCTCGCTCGGAGCAACCCTGCGAAGACTAACCTATCGACCAACGCCGAAGCTGCTGTTTTTCTGTTCAAGCGTCCGTCTGTATACAATCCGTGCCCCTATAACGGGTCACGCGGCGGCAGATGTGCCGAACCAAGGTAGGCCTGATCACAGGACACGGTGGACAGTTTTGGGGATGCGCATCCAAACGCATGCTCACGCGGCGCCAACCGTGTGCGCCCGATCCCACCTTTGGTTTTCTCGAATCCGGGCCCAAGTGGGTGCGGGGGGGAGAATGAGGAGGGATTGCGGTAAATGCGGCGGAAGTGTACTATAAACTAGCTCGCGCACAATCCGCCCTCCCCGCCTCCGTCATGTTGTGCGACTCACAGTGGGCATCGTCGGAATCGAGGATCGAGCATTCGTGTACAGTTCATCTATGTTTCCTGGGTCTTGATATTTGCACTGCACGGTGTGTTACGCTCCTGATGTCATGGCCGGTCAATCAACGGGAACATGGAGCTCGAGTTGCCTATGTAGACCACTTCACTGAACTTTCAGCCAGTAGACTTCTTCATTTTCTGCCGAAGAATGTAAGCCATCTTCTCGGCCCCACCACAATTAAGCGAAACAGTCTGTTTTGTACTAAATTAGTCATTTTATGCAGGAATCGCCCAAAACTCCCATGTTGCGGACAGTGTGAACGTATACACTACCACCAGCATCAGAATCCCCTAGGAAACATGCTTCCTGTCAGGAATTTGGGTATCTGCCCTTGTGATTGTAGACCGACGCCCTCTACTGATTTGCCAGCTTACTAGCTTATTCCGATTTTTGAGAGAGCGAATTTGGTCGATTGCAATGCCCATGGAAGCGTTTATCTTCGTGTAACCGACAATCCTGAACAAAAGATCGAATATCGTGCAGGTTGAGGCTAAGCCCTCTGGGTGATGGCCCTGCCCCATAAGGCTAAGGTGGCGAGAGAAAAAGCATATTTACTGGTAGGCATCAGCCACCAGGCTTCGGACCCATACATGAACTCACTATCAGAGCCAGAAATAGGGATGTCGTATTTATAGGACGGGGTTAATGCACATGTCGACTGAATAAGCGGGCAACTCTCAAGTCAGTAACCGCGGGCGTCCATTGCAGATTGAACTGACGTGCTGTTCTACTTCGAGTGGCTGATCGCATGACCAATGTTGACAATTGACTCGATTGTTGAAAAGCGTGATCTTCCGCGCCAAATCACTGTTGAGTAGGCTGGTGTTGGCAGTGGCTTTGCTTGCTTGAATGTTAGTCGGGGAGCCATAAGTGACAGAGTCACGCCTACTGATTTTTGAGGGTAGTCAAGTTGGAAGTGCGTTGCCATCGTTGCTAGCTACCTTGACACATGTTGCTCTCCAATCAGTTACTTCATGCTTTTAACTTCCCCTTCCAGGGATCTATTGGAGACGACAAAACCCTACCTGGTGAACACAATACGCGTGCCCGCATTGCCAACTCTATTACTTTATGCTCGAGAGATCGACACCAATGCAAATGTCACTCGGTTAGTTACTTTAATCGCTTAGCTCCTGTCGCACACTTTTCCATGCTTCATTCTCTTGTCGTTTTTAAACACATGTTTGCATCTTTCGTCCACACTTGTCGCTGATATCTTATGTCAAAAATTATATAACTGTCTTGACCAATTGAATTGCCACCAAATTCCTCTTGAGCACGATACTCTGTGTCATATGTGACGCCGTCTTCGCCTTTAGAGAAAGTTCTAAAAGCGGATTCTCTATGTACACTGAATGACTATAAGTTTTTAAACTACTATTTTGGGAATTTCCTGACTTTTTCGCACTCAACTCGAGCGTCAGGAGTCAGTTTGTTAATCCCCGACAAGCTTGGCCTACTTGATACTTCAGAACCTCCCATTTGCCTCACAACAAATAGATATTGCAGATTCTCCCAGGAAACCTCTTGAAAATATGCCCGGTCCGTGTTATGGCGTCTGCGGGAACCGACGCGGTCCCTAACTCCGGTCCAGTGGTGCGGACGAATAGTATGCGAGCTGGTCTGGCGTTAACTCTTGGTGTCGGATGCTAGAATGTGCAAACGTTCCTGGAGCCTGGCACCTAACGTCTGGCGGTGCGCAGTCCTCATCAGTACAACGTTGATATCTGGGTTCCCGATTCAGGCTCCCAATAAATGAAGATCCTGTACCCCATCGGCCCATGCGACTTTTCTGAAAGACACTGTGTGGCGATCGCCTTCTCGGAACAAGCAAACCGCGCACTACTTGCATGGGAATCAGCCGATGACCGAATGGCCTATGTGCGACTCAAGGCTCACTTTAGGAACATCTCTCTCGTCTCCATATACGCACTAACATCAGCTGCTGAAGGGCGCAATGCAGAGGATTTCTTCTCGCAGTTACAAGCGTTAGTTGCAAGGCTCCTTTTCCACAATCTGCTGATTGTTGTCAGGGACTGGAATAACCAAACTGGACTTGACGTCCCTTCAAACAGTCACCTTATTTGCCGTTTTGAACATGGCTCTCGATGCGACAGTGATGAGATATTGCCGGACTTTTCTGATCAGAACCGACCGTTTGTTACCAACACGTGCTTCTAGCCTGGCATTCAAACGACAGTCATTCAGCCAGTTAGATTGACTGCATTCTAGTCAGCTCAAGGTTCTGCATTTGGGTCCACAGTAGCAGATCGATCCGTGGTGCCGAAACTGGTAACGCCCTTGGGCCTAACTATGCTCTTATTCGCATTCGCTTGAAAGTTCACCTCTCATCCGCGCCCAGGACGCCTTGATGGCGCAAAACTTCGACAATCCAGCACCATCGAGAGCCCGAGCAGAGAAATCACGTTATGATTCATGATCCGAGCCGACGAAGAAGGTACTAGCCCGTAGTTATCATTGAATTCATCAGTATGTGGGGCAGTTGGAGAAAGATTCTTGGATGCACCCAACAGCGCCGCAGCGATTGGATCAACGAAAGAGCCTTGCAGCTGTCTGCTCAGGCGGCTCCAGTCAGGTTCCACAACGATTATTCCTTTCGCCGGCTCCGGGTTAGTCGGAATGAATATTGGGCTTCATGGGGCAGGCACAATTGTTAGTAACGTTGAAAAACCCTAGCAAATTATCCACCAAATTAGTGGTGAGCTATCTGCGCTGAGTGTTCGCAACGTGAATGGCGGCTTTGCTACTGACACCTCGACCAAGGTCGGACGATGTTTTGAACACTTCGAACACTTTTTGCCGTCTCCTTCGTTTATCGTTGAGATTTTTATACGAGGCGCCCAACACGTGCGTTCTGGCCACATTTTCATACATATGCTCCTAGATGCGAGCCTCACACCGTCAATGTCTCTAACTTCCCCTCTGTAAAGCACACAAACATGGGTATGCAAACAATTATGAGTCCGTAACCAACTCAGCGGGAGCAATCTATGAGGGTCATAGTTAGGCAACTGTAGTGTGTGAGTATCGGCGATGGCACGCTACCCACAACATTTTACATTTTTGTGAACGTGGAATTTTAGTTCTTCACTAAATGTTCATATTTGTCCTAGCTGGTCATATTCGGTCGATGCGACCAGACATTCCGGAGTAAAACAGAAAATTCGCATGTGCAAGGCATTAAGCATAACGTCTAGATCTCAGTTGAAAAGGCCTCTGTATTATTTCATTTTCTTCTTTAAACTATCTGAACCTTTTGACTTAACTCTGATTTTTGATGCTCCTCTTCTACGCATAACGAGCGTCGTATTTGTAATATGCCAGGCATATGGCACAATCTGCGATAGCTTCGAACGGGTTAAGCATTCTGCACCTGAATGCAGATGCTGGTCTGTCACAACTTGTCGAAACAAACCGCCCCACTCATGTTGACTGACGATTCCATTTTCTTTTACAGAATCGTATTTGATCGGTGGATTGAGGTAGAACTTCTAGATGCAGAAGCCGCCCAGCGTTCTCTGGCAGCTGCGATCTGGCTCCGAACTAGCCTGGACCGACTGCTTAGACTGAAACTAGCTGGTAAGTCTTCGCCCACGGCATTTGATATCAGAGCCTTGCTCCACTTGTCATAGTCGCACGCACTCGAAAACTGAGGTACAGTGCGTGACCGATCTCATTAAATGTTCATCCAAATTCTCAAATGCGCTTTTGCTTAGGAAGACTTACTTAGATGGGGTTGTTATACTGATTATTATGCAGCATAACCCTATAACATTTCGGACTCGCCAGGGTGTCAGCCTTCGAATGCACTTCTTTTTGGCCTTCTGCAGAAACCACACTCTGTAGAAAATGACTACTTAAGTAGCATGCATTTTTCCTATCGATTTTCGATGGATCATGCACCTTGTGGACTGAAATTTCTAAACGCTGAGGCAATGACAGATCAGGCTGAAAATTATTCGGGGATCGGGAAACTTCTTTAAAACCCAAATACACACTTTCTTCGGGCATAAAATATGAATGTACTGTGATTTCCTTCCAAATGAGCAAAACATATATTTGGGCATGTTTTCTGTAAAATATATTTCAATTTAGAAGATCATCGAAAATCAGTAGAAAAATGCATGCTACTTAAGTATTCATTTTTAATCGAGGGTGGTTTCTGCAGGAGTTCAAAAAGAAGTGCATTCAAAAGCCGACATTCTGGCGAGTCCGAAATTTATAGAGTTATGCTGCATGATAATCAGTATAACAATCCCATCTAAGTAATCGTTCCTAATCGGAATCGCATTCCAGAATTTCGGCCAACATTTCATGAAATTGGACGCGCACTGCAAGTCGGTAGGCAAGATGTATTTGAAACCCAGGCTCACTTACTGCATGTCTTAATCTGTCGTCGGCAGCCGTCTACCTAATCATACCAGCAATGCTATTTACGGACCCTACTCTAGGTACCATATTCTCCGTCCAGGGCAGACTGTTTTCCTCTGGATCGCAGTTCTGTCCTATTCATATGTCCTTCTTTAAAAAAACGCCTGTGTTTATAGTTAAGTATGTGATATCCACTTTGGGGCTTCATTCCACGGCCCTCGTCAGCGGTCGCGCGGTGGCGATTAACTAAAAAATCGACAAGCAGTACGGCCATTTCTGACCTACTGGGTGTCGTCAACCAACCAGCCCCAGGCTGCGATGACCTGGGACTCTAGTCAAAGAGCATTTGAGTCAGGCACCCTACCGTTATGCCACCGTCTGCGTCCTGTTGTCTGCGATCGAGAATACCCAGTTAACGCAAAGTGACCTTCGCCACCGCCCCCCCCCCGCCGAGGGGGATGGTGGAGTACGAGCAGCTCCGTTTTGCCTTAGCTCCGGGTCTGGACCCCGCGCCGGTGCAGCACGCAGATGAGCAATCAAAAGTTGTCGAAAGAGAAGGGGAGACTGGAGCGGTCATGGTTAGGGCGAAGAAGCCAGTAATGACAAATCGACACGTCTTTGTCTTTCCCGGTAGCATTTCTCGATGTTTTTAGAAGTTTATTTGCTGCTGGGGTTACCTTTTAAATTTAGAAATGTTTCGTATTCCTAGTAATTGTACACCCATGCGTTCGGGTGCGCTCCGATTCAAATCTGGTAACAGAAACCAGTGTGACTTCACTTGTGTAGCAAGATGGTGTTGGTGATGCAGACAGCGCGCCCCACGGCTGCTGAAGGGATGATGGGATAAAGACTAATAAGACGGGTGGCCCTTCGAATCTGTATGGTGGTCGCAGGAAGACCAGGCTGCGATGATGTGGCAGCAATAGGCACTGCCTAGGGTGTAGAAGCGCCTAAAGTGGCAATAACATTTAGTCTTCAAGTTAAAAAGCGGTGATTTTGCGGTTGAAAAAACAACAAAACGTAGTTGTGCACCAACTAACTTGATCGGCGATTCCGCGCCCCCAAAAAATTTGATTTCATCGATCTGAGCCGGTGGTCTATGCGCCGAATACTTCGTCCTCTTCGCCCTTGTGTTCCCTCCCTAGAATCCCAGGCACGTCAACTAAAAGTATCAGACGAGGATAGTGGAGGTGTTGAAGGACTTGGTGGCGCCGGTGATAACACTGTTGAGACGTCGAACTCCAAGAGGGACGCTCGTGCTCTAGAATGCCGACGTTTGCAACGTCTTCTACGCGAGCACCTAGCAGCCTTTCTCGGTCGCAACGGCGCTGGTCTTCACACACTCAAGAAGCTGCACGCGGCGGATGTAAAGAAACTGTTTGTGCAGTCAAAATCCGGTGAAGCGGCCGCAGGTACCTACTGGCCTTTCTTTCATTTAACTAATGTGTTTTTTGCCGCCACTCAAGCTTCTAATAGCATGTTTGCGCTCCAACGCAGGCTAATATCCCAACTAGCTGTTTCCTTTAACAGGCCCTCCCGCAAGCATTGCGTGTAGCTCGAAGCGGAAATCTTACAAGACATTTCTCACCTAGACCCTGATAGAACTTTAAAAGTGATGCTTCGCACTACCGCTAGCTTTGCCCTTTTTGTGCTCCATCTGCTAAACGTTGATTCCTTCATGGAGGTTGTGAGTCTCACGGTTCTGCAAATGTCCTTGACCATAGCCCAAGGTGTCCACTTTTCCTGAGGCACCTTTATCCAACGTCCAAATTCTTTATAGAATCCACACCAAGCGCCGCTGGCTTCTTCAGCTGGTTACGCAGCGAGCCAATAGTCATTGCGTTGGTTAACTCCAGGCGTCCGTCCGAAACGGAGAAACTTATTGCTCCGCTGCCGTTGCTGTGCCTTTTGACAGATTTTGATCACATTGTATTTCCTCTTCTGTAACAAGACTGCTAACCATGGACTGTTATATTTTTTTTCCTTTTTATTACAGTTTCCGTGAAAGCTGATCACGTTCATGTGAATCCGGAGAAGGGCGGCTACCAGGTCACGCCTTACCTAACCATCGACTCGTAAGTCGCCTAAGCCCTGAAGACATATTGTTCCTTAAAGAAAGCATACGACGAAAATCTACCTCACAGACCTGTCTATATGTATCCCAGCCTACTATGCTTTCATACCTTCCTGCTACTTCATCTACGTTTGCCGAACTCATGGGTTCACAGCCAAGTTGAGGCACTGTTCTGATTGAGTTGAGAACACCTTGGCAAGAGGGCAAACACGGAGCCAGTGAATAATGCTGGAAAAGTCATTTGAATCGCTGTGCGCCCACACCCAGGCAAGGAATGGCTGATGAGAAGCTACTAGTGGAACTTCTTTTTTGCACTACCATATGTGGTACTTTTATGTGCGTCAGCTTTCTGCAAGTGTTAGTCCGCAGTACGACTCGCCGTTTGTGACAGCGAATAGGCCCAGTACAGCTGCTGTCTCAATCACCACATTTCACGTCTTTCATACGATAGATTCTAGGACTGCCAGAGGGTGGAATCAGACTAAATTACCTAAAGTTACGAAGGGAAATATGCTGACAGTAAAGTTAGATTCGGGTCACCAACACCACAAAAGCGCACGTCCACCTACAGCGCTTTCCAATAGAGGCAAGGTCTCAGCCTACCATTTCGAGTCCCAAGGCTTAGAAGTATCGTCTGCCAGAGGATTACTGAGCAAACTCCTGCCCACCTTTTCCGAATTTTGTGTTTGAGAACCTTCCCTTATGTGCCGAAGTGCTCGAAGGTGCTCCATAACACGGTCGGCTCATGCAGCCCTGATGGTGGTGTTCATTCTCCGCTTGTTTCAGACTCTATACACCGGCAGAACTAAAGGTGGAACCTGACGCAGGTGAGGCAGATACGGAGGCCGTAAATACCTCTCGACTATCCAGCTTGGAGCTTGCTCTTCGCTTGCATGGGCAAGTTGCTTTGGCGCTTGAAGCTGGGCAGGGTGCCCGGAGGTCGGGCCCGTCTGCTGACAAGTCCTCGACTAGCTCCTTCCCCCACCCTGAGGAGGCACCTGAAACCGGAAGGGAGGAAGTTGAGGCAGAAGAATATGAGGATTATGAGGGTGAGGAGGATGCATTGGCCAAGATGAAGTGCCCACAGTGTGGGAAACGCCTGCCTGCAAACGCCTCTACGGCCGATCTCCTCCGACACAAGAAAAGTTGTTCCACGCGAGGCCAATGAGAGACAGATAATCACAACTGTACAGATATATACGTTTTCTCCTATTTTTATCGATGAAGTGTTTATAGCGCACAGATAAAATTTGCTTTACATATGCACATGAATTTGCACAGAATTATTGGTGGTAAACAGGTACAAGAAAGACTTGAAAAAGGTGGCGCGAAAAAGGGCCGTAAAAATGGGTTTCACGGTTCTATTTGGTCATTTCGGATAGGAAGGCTGTCCGGCTAAAGGCGATGTTGTGAAGAATAGCTGGCATTCTTTGACGGCCTGGTTGTGCGCTTCGGAGAGTTTTTTGTCCTAAAATAGCAAGGCGAAGTCCTCTTAGGAGCGTCAGAGGCGAGGGCATGGCGTCATGTGTCTGGTGTTACAATGACATCGGAGTTTAAAGAAACAACTTGAGTGGGCTAGGGTGCCCATTCATGTGGGGCGGCGTTGCTTTTGGAGTAAAGGCAGCAGGATTTTGTGGTCCAATGCGTATCTGAGCCTAGTGTCACCACTTGTTTTACAACTGGAATGCAACGGGAATTAAAGGAAGGGAAATCCGACCGATGCTGAGCCAGTCTTCGTCATCACAAACTCAGACCCAAATCATTTCCTCAAAGACGGAAGAGTCGCCATCCGCCGTCGCATGCAACCGAAGCTACTTGGATATATTAAAGCCTCATATCTCGGAATAAGGGTAGCGTGAATAACAGGAAAAGTTGTCACTTTAACGTCCCCCTGGGCCTTTCAGTGTGTCAGCAGACCATCCCTGGTGTTGCAATGGGTTATGAGGCTGGCGATTTCCATTGTGAAAATACGTGTTGTGTCTCGGATAAGTGCGATGGCAGCCGAAGTTGATCTGAAAATTGATTCTTCCTAAACAAAGAAAATCTCGCCGGATTTCGTGGTCAGATACTTAAGCCCGAACATGGCAAATTATAAAACTACTGTTCTAGTGAGCAGCTTCTGCTATCTTTACCAAACTTTCTGCCCAAAAGCCAAGGGAAAGAAGAAACACTGACCAGACTCGGGCGGTCTTTGTCCGACTCTATCTAAATCTCTGGAATTTGCGTGCTGTCCGTGAGGAGACTAATGTGAGATATAGTTCATGCATCCAGAAGGCACCCATCGTCTGGGGTACCACATCGGCGCCACCCGAGTTTCATTCTCGAATTTAGTCTCTGGGGTTGTGTCTCAAAAAAACGATCAAACAACCGGCAGATAACGTAGCCCATCAACTACGCTTCTCATACTCTCCGGTTGAGGCGGCTTACTCATGAGTTGCGCCCTCTTAAGAGCGAAATCTTCCGTGATATCCCCTCATCCGAATTCGGTTCTGGCTGACGACGGCGTCGAGGTATTCAAACAAGAAATTGGGCGCACGTCATGAGGTCTGGCCCATTCTCAAGCGACTCCTACCGAAAGGAACAAACGAAGTCAGTCACGACCTATCCTCTTCCCATACTCCAGTTCGTGCCCATGCCAGTTATGCAGAACAGTTTCCGACTACAGTATTGGCAATAGCCTAGAGTTAGGCTCACTTTCTTGACTAACTAGAGCTCGTGGTCGGGAGTATTTTTAAAACAAAAACCTCATAGAGCAGTCTAATGCAACATAGACTCACCAAATGACTAACAAGCACGCTGCAGGGTATCCAGATTGAAAGACTGAGTAATATTACCACGATGACGAGGTTGTCCCACAAAAGAACGGCTAAAAAGTTGCAGGCGATTTTAAGCAAGGCTGCTTTAGTCTTGTGTAATGCAAAGAACATACATTGTTGAGATGTTAACATAACAAAGAAGGTCGAGTCTGCTTGATACAACATGGGCCCCTCACCAAAGTATGCATTATCGGGCAACACTAGTTCTACATGGCGCGTAAGAAAAGCGCTTAAACAGCCTACGCTACGGTTTTACGCCCATAGCATGAGCATTAGGCTCATTCCATGGTTAAAACAAAGTTCGTAAACTCCTTTTTGATCGCTAAGGTTCGATAAGAATAGCTTGACAGAGATGGTAGAAATTTTGCAAGGAACTGCATACACAGGGGAAGCCAGATCAGTACTCGTCCGTGTGCAGCCCCCTTCTACGCGTCGGTCAGCTCCAAATGAGCTTACTTTCGCAAGTCCCCCAGACGAGTTAGTTAAGGAAAACATCGTCCACAGAAGCGCCAGCAACCATAGGGTTTTGTTACAAAATTTCAAAGGTGTCTATGGATGCGCCCGGAAACTTCTGCCACAACCAAGATCGGTGGGCACCCGCCGTCAGGTTGATTTGTCCTTTACAGTTGCGAATTCTGATCTATACAAGTGGAAGTCGGAGATGGGTACTCGTGACCACTACCCTGCGGGTACAATCCCCTCCGGTGCACGAGTTCTATGCTAATGCACTTCATTCAACATCGCCGGCTCATCCGCGATGACGGAAAGCAGATCCACATAAAATTTCACTCGATGCGATATCAAGGGGACTCCTGGAGTTTGCGTACTCAGTCTTCGGCTTTGCTGAAGACTAGGTTGAGCTCTCCCGGTCAGCTGCCTCAGATCATCGCACAAGGAGAGGCAGCATTCACAGCATCAACAAGGTTAGCTGGCTCACTTATGATCATAGCCGTAGGAAGTATAGGCAAGTTGTTCCTCCAGCACGGCATGACGAGTGGCAGATGTACAGTGCGTGACCGATCTCATGAAATGTTGGCCGAAATTCTGGAATGCGTTTTCGATTAGGAAGGATGGTGGGGTTGTAATATTGATTAGCATGCGGCATAATCCTATAGTATTTCGGACTCGCCAGGATGTCGGCTTTTGGATTCACTCCTTCTTGACCTCCTGCAGAAACCGTACTTGGTAATAAAAAGTGACTACTTAAGCAGCATGCACTTTCCGCACTGATTTTCGTTGGCCTTATAAATTCAAATATATTTTATAGAAAACATGCAGAAAAGTAAGCTTTCTTTTACTCATTGGGTAAAAAAAAAACATTTTCTTTGAATTTTATGCACGAAGAAAGTGTATATCTAGGTTTAAAAAGTTTCTAATTATGCAATTTTTAAGACCATGCGATGTCCATGCATACAGGACCACACATGTCCGTTTACTACCGTAAAATGTACAGAAGGGTTCGGATCCATTGCAAAATTTTATAAACTTTACATGGTGTCCTCTTGAAGGCATAGAGGAATATATGATGTTCGTTACGCGAAAAGCATGCACCTTATTCACTTAAATCGCTGAGCACTGATGCAATGGCAGATCAGACTCAAAAATATTACGGAATTGGGAAACTATTTCAAAACCTAAATATACACTTTCTTCGTGCATAAAATGCAAAGGCAATGTTATTTTCTACCCAATGAGTAAAATAAAGCTTATTTTGTGCACGTTTTCTATAAAATATAGTTGAATTTATAAGACCATCAGAAATCCATAGGAAAAATGCATGCTTCTTACTTTTTTACCAAGTACGGTTTCTGCAGGAAGTTAAGAAGGAGTGCATCCAAAAGCTGACATCCTGCCGAGTCCGAAATGTTATAGGATTACGCCGCATGCTAATCAATATTACAACCCCACTTAAGTAATTCTTCCTAATCGAAAACGAATTTCAGAATTTCGGCCAACATTTCATGAGATCGGTCACGCACTGTTTTCATGACTTTTTAACCTGTTTTTCCCTGTTACCGGTTGGCCGAGGTTATAAGCCCCGCATGCCCGAAGGACTCAAGGCGCAGAGTCTTACCGGCTGAAGCTGGTGGCCGTGGGGGAAGCTGTCTGGTAAACATGGTTGGGTCAGATCGTTAATTAGGAATATTCCAGATAGAATATTGCGCCACTTGTGACAGCTATGGTGGTGATCAGGATGACGACTGTTAAGATTATTCTGGTGGCGGCAGAGGTGGCGCATCGCACAGGTATCTGTGGAGCACGGCGAGACGATACGCTGATTCGTGCACCAGTCAGTAGATGCGGTAGACATGGACTTCAAACAGGTTATACAGTCTGGAAGGAGGGAACTCACTCCATTGGCTCTCAGCAAAGTAAGTAAACCAGGGCCATAGGCGTGCCACTCGGTCGAAGTTCGACTCCTTGCAAACCCCAGCATTGCAGTAGCCAAAAGAACAGGGCCTATCGTCGTCTAGGAGCATCACAGAAAATCCGACGGGTGACACTTTATGCAGAGGTTTTGTTTCGGAGGACACGGCAGACGAGGCGGTGAGACTGAAATCCAGGGGAGCTATAAAGAGTATAGGCTGCTTTCCGGAAGCGCCACTCAGAGTGAGATCGTCACTGGTGAGGTTAAACACCTCCCACTGGGAGCTGTCCACCCTGGAGAGGTCACCCCATTTGTAGGCATCGCCAGGATTTGGAGATGGGATGACAATGGGCTGGCATATTTGATTCACTTGATCCCCAATTTTAACTTTAAGGACACAGCAGATCAGACACGAAGCCCCTGCTGGAGGAGGGGAAAGGGGGAAGACCGATGGCTGGGACTTAGATAAAAGAGAAATTAACGAATACTCGGATAATTTGGCTTTTATCCTGCGATTTAATTTCACGGGACATTTGGAGCCTTCATGAACAATATTGCCGAAGAGTCTGTGGAGTTAACGAGCGAGTGCTGTCATGGGGACTCGGACAGTTGCCCACCTACGGGCCGCCTTTGGAGGCTCTAAGTCTGATATATCTTGGCTGCAAATATTAGCTGGTTCTTGCCTTTTATGGAATAGTGGTTTTACATAAGCCTGGTGTGAATCTATTAACGTCCGAGCATGATATCCCCAGTAGTATATGGTAGACAGGACTTACTTTGAGTTCGGATGCTTCATTAACCTAAATGAGAGGTCACGGTAGTATGTATCCATGCAGCAACATTTACTTTCAACCTAAATAAACTTATTCGGTTTTGGTAGATTACAATGACTGAACTGACTACTCAATTGCGAAAAACGGTGGAATTCGAACCCGCAACAGATAGGGCAAGGCAACAAATGGAACTTCCTGATTTTGTATGGTGGGCTGACAGTTATGGCGGATTTTTCTGAATAAACAACCAGAAGGAGTATCAGGCAGGTTGAGTAAGTAGGTATTGTGGCCTATTTTAATGACGCCGCTGAACACCCGACCGCGAAAAAGTCGGCAGTCTCAACGAATTTCGAACTGGCCACAGAAAACCTGTTTGGGCCACCAACCTACTGCATAATTGATGGATTCTGCATGCTAGAGAAGTTCGCGACTAAACTCAAGGCTCTCGCTAGCGGCCTCGTAGCTCAGGCGGTCAGAGCTCTGGCTGTACTGAAGTCACACTCCCTCTCTAGCGGTTTCAAACTCCGCCGAGGCGGCTGGCTTTTTCGCAATTAGCCTAGTCACTAGTCTTTTAGGCAAAGAAGGATGGGCAAAATACACCTCTGATTGCAGTCCACTTGAGAGGCATTGTGTCGGAGATGGAATTAAAGCCCTTTTTCCCGCCTTAACAGCCTGGATGTCAAGTCTACTGTGTATAGGCCTCCACTTGCACGTCAGATTTCCGTGTCCAGCGGGACAGTCCGGTCATATTTGGTCTGCCTACCTTGCATCACCTTGAACAGTTATACCGCAGACGCCGGTGGTGGGCTGGCGTCTGCGCACGAGTCCGACGATGAGTCGGTTGCCAAAAGCTGACATTTTCAAGCGCTTTAAGGACCCAGTGCTCAAGTTGGCGCACTCGAAGGCGTCCCAGACACCTTGTACAGAACAGTCATCCTCTATTCCTGAGAGTCTGCCCTCACTGTCAGGTCCGTGGGCACGTCTTCAATACTGAGCGTTCCGCATAGATTACGCTGCCCCGGTTGCCCAGCGTGAAGGGTAAGAGCCAAGTGGCACTGTTGACTGGTAAAGGAATAAACACTACAAAAGTTGACAATTGTCGGCATTTCGGGTGGCGTTCATGTTGCTCGCGACATTTAAAGGAAGTGCTAGAAGCCATGCGAACAAAAAGTAAGGTCGAGTGCAGGGGAATGATAAACCAAGTGGGACCAAATCTGCCAAAACTCACCATTGTCACAGATGCATGTGGGAAGACCAAGACTACTGCAGAAGGGGGCACATACGCCCTTATCGCAGTAACCGTGTTCGTGACAACGAGTTGACGATGAGGGCGAAGGCCCAGGACAGGTGGGCGCCTCCCCATCGCAAACACCGGGCTCTAGACAGGTGCTAATGGCGCTGGTCTCAGCACACAGTGTCCCTCTCGGCGCGATCTGACAGTCTGTAGAAAAGACACAAATAAACAGTGGCAACAAGTGGTAGCCCAATGAAAAAATTGGGTACGGATAGCGCTGACGTTTCGAGTCTGTCATGAGGATGCACGTAAGCCGAGTTGACATGCCAGCAGTATTTGAACTGAGAAAATCAACAAAGCAAGCGGGTTCGGAAAGCCAAAAACTTTCAGTAGTACTCACGGACCCAAATCGGGTCTTTCACATGCGACGTTCAAATCCTGGTGCTCTTAAAGTGATTGGTTACCTTTCGTCCTGCATTTACGATTCTTATTCTACAACCAGAAAACGGATGCGCCCGATGGAACACAGAATGTCCAAACTGAGAAGTCTGGACAATTTTGCTCAGCAACTTTTTTTCCACTTGAGGCTTCATGGACAACTCCCTGCTGAACTTTTAGGGGTTATGAAATGCGAAAGTTAAAAGGTTTCCCGTTGTCGTCATGAGTAAGGTTCACTGTGAGCAAACGTACTTTAATGCTTTGACAATGCTATCCAAAATAAACATGAGATGTTCGAGTCCACAAGCGCAGGTTTGGACAATGAATCTGATGTTAACGTCCGACCACAAGAAACAGTGTCTTAATCCGCCATCTTTGGGAGGATCTGCTAGAGACAAAAAACCAGCTGATGGATTTAAGCCTTACCCCTGGTGCAGCAGTTGTGGTTCAAAGGCGAACACTGGGCGCCGGCTCGCAGTTTGCACGAGGTCGTGCAGCAGTCAGAGGTCACAGAACGACCGGGATCGCATTCCTCACCCGGATCCACTCTAGAGTTGCCACACTGGTTCATCGGAATACCAACTTCTTCCTCGAAGCATAAGGGGGCCTTGGAGAGAAGAACTTTACTCATAGCCCGACGGCTACAGGGTGAGAAAAGCTGGTGGAAAAACAGGGACAGGCTGTTAGGTGAAGCTGGTAAATTGGCACGGAGAAAGCATGCTGTGCACCAAACTTGAATGGAGTTAGTAACGAACTTTTAACATAAAGAGTCGTTCGTCATCGCCGAAGAAGTACAACCAAATTAGAGCGAACGGAAGTACGGTGGAAAAGGGAAATAATTTAAACCGGCGTTCGGGGTTGATACCAAACATCTAGAATGTGTGTGATTAGACTCACGGCTCCCGGTGGGGCCTTGTAGCTAAGGTGGTTATAGTGTTGGCTGTACTTAAGCCTTCCACCTTCTGTCGTGGGTCCGAATCCCACCGAGATTGCCTAGTTTTTTCGCAGTGGAGCCAAAATAAACATAGGCTAGGTTAAACGTCCCATTGTAAAGGAAAACCGTGGGCTTTATTTAATGTTTCAGTCTCTAAAGGAGGGCGCTGGACCCTGCCAACCTGGTACTGTCCGATTTACCTTTCCGGGTGAACGCAAATCGAAATTGTATATCGATTTGAGACAGCAATGGACCTAGTGGCTGGTCAATGCTTAAAGCACTGGAAAGAAAAGACAGGAGGGGCAACTTACGTAGTTGTTGGGAGAATAGCCGGAGACTGCATATGTGTACATCAAGAATTTTCCACCTTCCGCAGCCGATGGACTGCATTCCGCGGTGTTGGGATCGTGTGGAGCACCGAGTGAGTGCCCCAACTCGTGCGCGGTTACCAGCTCGGCTAGACTACTCAGTACCTGTGTGCCGTCTGAATCGGAGAAGGAGGTGAAACCTGTGTTGGCGGCCAGTACTTCAGCATCGGCAACACCTAGGAAGGATGAGGTTGACAGTGATCTCTTGCCTTTGACTTGTAAGCAAGACTCATGGCAGTAAAAGTGGGCCAGTGTCACGAACTCGATGAAGCTACCGGGAGCGGCAGTGGTTCGCGCGCAAATTGGGTTATGTTGGGGAGCACCTAGGCAGCATAGATCTAGCACCTGTGCTGCCAGACTGGTAAATGGTTACATAACAGATCTCAATCTCCTCCCGCACTCGTGGTGTTCAAGTGGCAGACAAAGGTGTGACGGCTTGTTCAGTACCTTAGTGGAATGACAGGCCTGGCATAAAACTCCCCTATAGGCGTGTTTCAGCATAACTGGTCCCTCCCCTATAGCCGCATTAGGGTGCACACAAATTTATAGACCCTGGTTAGGTCAGTGAACTGCATTAACCGACCTGTCAAAGCTGCCTCTGGGTGTGCCCACCTGAGGCTACAGATGACAGCTCGGGGACAGACAAGGTCAGTGTAGAATAGCCATATCATGCAGCCATCAATTCTTCGAAGTTACTATCCTTTACTGCGCACTCCAAATACTGACTATCGAGGAAGATGTGGACAGGTCTACGAACGTCTAGGACTGTCCAGCAAAGAGTTTACAACAAAACATCCGAATGATAGATGCCGATCAGCGCGGGGTTACAGGGGGACTCACTGGGAGGAGAGCAGACGCCGCCGAGGTGCTGCATGGCTGGACTGGCCATCCAAGACATGCCCAAAACGCCGAAGAGATTGGGTGAATATGTAAACAGATGGATGAGACAAGCCTCACCGAAGGATCTTTGACTAAAAGTCTGTGGTAAAGGAGTGAATAGACTTTATGAGGCAATAGCAAAACGGGCAACGGTAGAACTAAATGGGGTTAGTGGGCAGCAAAAAGCAAACTAGTCCCTAAATGCGTGGCAATACAATCGCACCCATTGCAACGGCACCTCACATACGGCGAAAAGGAACACAGCTACAGGTTGCGCAAGAAAGGATGAGGGTGCCAAGATAATACTTTGGGGAAGAAGAGTTCTGTTGAAAGTATGTATCATCAAGCATGTGTTTCGGGTAAGTGTGTCGATTGACCATCGGAGGAATGCAAGCTGCACAAAAGAAATCGGGCCCAACTTTAAACCGCTTGCCAAAGGCTATCCGAAGCTGAGGCAGCACAAAAACGGCATGACTTGAGTTGGTGACGCGGTTTTAAGGAGTCAGCTCGAGTAACCGGCGAATAGGTGTCTCCCCCGTCTACCAGCTTACACGCCATCATCTTCTAGGAAACCAAAATAATGCAACCGCAGTCGGGTGGGGCAGATGGACAAGAAACGGCGTGATATCTGAAAGAGAACCTGGCGAACCATCAAACCCAGCAGCAACACCAAAACTCCAACGATCTTCGGTGCCATCGCATAAATGCTTTCCGGAGGGTTCACACGATTGAGTATGAACAACAACTGAGTGATTAACAGATTACTACCGCTAAAACAGAACTGACAGGTGCTTATTCTTGGGAAAGAATTTTTAACGTTAAGGCTCTCGTAAAAGGAGCATTCACTCCGATGACAGAAGGCGGCTGATGGTTCTACTGAACCTATTTTCCAATAATAGGTCTCCAAGAAGGTTTAAGATATCTTAAACACGATATCTTAAGCCTTTTCCTGTTGGGTTGTAGAGTATCATGTCCCCCCCCAAGAAGACAGTCCAAGGAAAAAGCGACCGAAGCGCGCAGCCAAGAATCTCTACGATGACGATATATATACCATCGACTTCCGTAGGATTGTTAATTACATTATTTCCGTTTTCTTTAGCAGTCCGATTCCGAAAATACAGAACCAAGCTCAACCTTGCCGTTGGCCTTGTCTCCCACAGAAAAAGGTGTTTGCCTTACATTCATGTATGTTGTTCGTAGGACATAAGAGCCATAAACATGGGCGTCGAAGAAGACATGTACCGTCGCACGAAATGTGGTCTAAGCTTAGGGCCATCCTACGATGGATCATTGCAAATAGCAAAGAAAACACGAGGCGGCTGCACGAGATTGCTTTGAAGTTGGAAGCCCAATCGGAGGGAAGAGCAACCTCCTCAACGCCTACGTCCGCTTCTACGCCTGCGGGGCCCATTTTCAAGCTCATGGCAACCTTACCGGATGTAGAAGTTCTTACAGGTGATTTGTCGGATGCTGCCTTTCGGCAGCAGGTGGTAAGTTTCGTATGACCTTCAGATTTGTCCGAGAGATTTCTCATTTGTCTAGTTTTGGGAGAGAGGGAGAACATAAGTGTATTCGCTTATCGATTGTTCATGGTCCTGTTTGCAGACGAAATCACGAATCACTCAACATTTTATGGTGGACAATGGGGCAAGCGCGCCTTCTATGGCTCCGCTGCCTACGCAGTAGTCCTGGGTATGACAAGCATTATTTTCCGCATTTGCCATATTCCTAAACAGATGTCTTTACAAGATGGAATGGCGAAAACAATTCGGATCGCCCACAACTCGAGAAAATGTTCCGAATCGTTTTCCGGAGGGTCTATGACCGCCTACAAAAACGGGCGAACAAATTATCGACATCACATCAAGTGGACGGTTAGTTAACCCTTCATGCTCCGACTTATTGCAATTCATATTTCTGTTACAATTTCTTTTAGAAGATGCGGACGAAGTCGACAGTAATCGGCGTCCTCGACCGTCTGGCTCCTCATCAAAGACGTAGAAGGGCTTGTGCGCACATGTTAACGAAGACAATTTTACATTCTTACATAAAGACTACTTTGTACCTGATTGTGCACATTTTTGCTGTATACCTGTACATTCCGCATTATTTTTTTAAAAAAATTTAATAAAAACAACCCCATTAGTCGCCTTTACTTCTACTGCTTACGGGATAGGTTGGCATTGCGGGCATAAAAAGGAGGGGAAACGGCTTTAGTGGGGGGGCTATTAAGACGCGAGATTAGAATTTTCTGCGCAGATTTTGTTCCGAGCCTCTGCGCCGATTCTATGCCGGGCCTCGACACAGATTCTGAACAGAATTAAGTGACAATCTCGGCGTAGATTCTGCGTGGATTATTCTAAACCTCTGCTTACATTCTGGCCAGAATTGTTATTAGGGATCCTTCATTGAGGCTCTTAGGGGGCTGTCGTGTAGACCCTGTATTATGCACAAAAAGAATTCGGACTAGCAAGCGGACGTTGACGGTGGAACATGTTACTTGGGAAAGACGGCAAAAAATCAGCTAGATGACAATTGTATAGGAAAGTAGGGTGCTTCTAGCGAAGGAGATGGCAAACTGTGAGAAAGGGTGAATCAGGACCAAAAACAGTCAAATGCAAGTTGTTGTGTGATCTATTGGTGCTAAAAACCGAAGAAGAAACTTACATGCAGAAGTTTTCGTGGTGATAGTTTATCTAAGAAGGCCCCAGAACTAATCGATTCAATCGTAATCTAGATTTAAAACGAATAAAACGCATAATAAGTAACATGTAGCAACGGTTACGTCAGCGAATGCGTCCGAAAATCTTAAACTTAAATCCCGTTTAAATTCAGGCTTGTATGAGAGACGCTCCCCTCGACTGTTGACAACAAACGGTAATATGATTCACAGATCCTCTTTGTCGGCCAATCGTAAGTTAACCCTTTGCTTTATAAAACATCAAATCTCCTAGGCAATATTTAGGCAAATTAAAGAATGAATATGACAAGTACATATACAGATCCTTATTTACAAACCAGCAAAAGAGGTTCTCGAATCCAATCCAAGTCGAACATCCTTTCCAAGAGGAAGAGGAGCATAGCAGATAGCGTTCGGCAGCCGTTTCCTCTTTTTACCAAACTCGAGGCTATTATAGTCACGCAAAAGGCGCGCTAGCTAGAGTAAGATGTCAAGCGTTCACTACCACCTTGGTTGTCTCCGGTGAGCATCACCAAAAATGCGAAAAATCAGGAATTTACTGAGGTAACTTACCCCTTTCAGGTAAAATCCATAACCCGTTACTGGGCGTTCATCCTCGTCATAGAAAACAGTTGAAAGAAATATCTCGTTCACTCGGTTAAATGTTTTTATCTAAAGGGCGTGAATATGTAGAGGCAGGAAAACGTACCAGTATGTCCACTGTCTTCGCATGATCCCTTCTACCAATATTGGAGAAGAAACTGTAGTCGGCGATGAAATGCAGGCCACAGAGTTTACGCTTTTCGGGAAGACTGCGATGCGTTCGGCGCCAAACGGCTGAATAATGCAAAAGAGGGGATTTAATAGATAGATTTTGGCTAATGGTAGTGACCGCATCAAGTGCTGTTGATGCGAACATTGCAGTCAACGTTACTATGCTTCGGACCAGTTTTAGCTAAGGCTCACGAAAGTTGCATTCAGCACCGCATACCGCGGTTTAAATTCGCCGAAAGTAATTATAATAGTCGAGATAATGTGTTCCCTTTGTGAATATCTGGACGTATAAGATCATCCAGCGTCCAATTAATTACTGAAAATTGGCCGAATTAGCTCATTAGTCAGGCCAACTGGCTTTCGTAACTTTGCGTACCAATTCCTGTGTACAGGGAGTCTGTCTGAAATGATGGGAATGTACTTAATGAGGCGTCTGGATGTATGAATAGTAGAGTGTTGCGGTTGCGACACGATTTTAAACTATCACGGTGCCATAAAGGCCGGAGCATGGAAGGCCGCCAACTGACGGGATAACTCTGTCCTCTCAGGATGGAGAATCAGGCTGCAATGCCTCTTTCCCAATGCGGCTCCTATTACATTCTCACTCAGAGCGGTGTCGAGTCTCCCCTTGTTCCTATGAGACCCTGGTTCTTTGTGCCCGGATCAGGCGTGTATGACACGCGCGCGGACGGGTTTTTTAGCTTTGTCAGTCACTGCAGTCTTCTTAACTCGATGTAGATATTGGGCTCAGGTTGGTGGGCGAGGAAGGAGTCCGGTAGATGTTGCACACCACTATAAACTACTTCAGAAGACCAGTTGGCGAGCATATGTGTGCTTTCAATAAATTCTTATCGGGTTAGTACATTTATGCGGAAACGGGGTACAAGCAAAACATGTGAGAGATAACAGAAATTAAGTAGTCTGTCTTTTCATACAAGTGGGCTGTAGGAACAGGGGAGAGGAGCGGATGAATAAGAGACGACGAGACTTAGCGGAACGGCGGGGGATGGCGGTTAACTGGAAGCGTCCCTGGGCCCTTCCCCTGTCCCCCTAACTCGCTGGCTCTTACTCATCCCCTCCCCTCCCCTGTTCCCAAACCCTACTTGCATGCCAAGACGGACTTCACTCGGCTTCTCTTGTCTCAAATGTTTCACATGTACCTCGTTCCCATTTAGATGTACTGGCCCGATGAGGATTTAGCGAAAGCACGCGTCTACCCGCCAACTGGTCTTCTGAATCCTTTCACTGGAATTATCGTAACTTTATAAACTAATTCACGTGCGAGTAACCGGCCCTGCGTGTACCATGCTGCGGGGCATACGGTGGACATCGCACCTTGCGACGGTCAAAATTTTAACAGAGAATAAGAGGATTTCGACTACTGCCTTCGGGTGGCCTACAGTGTCTAGTTTCATTTGATACCATCTTTCAGATGCTAAATAAAGGTTGCGTGCATCTGAGGAATCAGAAAAATATGCCCCCTCCTCTTCGTAAGCTCGCATCACTGTATTGGTAAAAAAAAGTGTGAAGGCCGGTCGCGTGGAAAGTTTGATTATTATGAAGGTCGCGCAAAATGATTGTGGTATTACTTACGAGCACCAGGGTTAGCATGGTCTGCTGAAGGTGGAGACGGGAATATGTCATCAGCAGAGGAGCTGGCGCAGGCTAAGAGAGACGGATAAAGTAAGACATACAAATTGAAATTCCGGACATCATTAAGACGATAAACAATTAATTTCCCATCGGAGCTGTCCTGTTGATAAACTGTAAGAGGCTAAATGGAACCGACACTAAGAAAAAGACACTTTCTCACCTCTATTATGATCACACTGTCCGAAAGAATAAGAGTTGCTGAAAATTCTCCTTTTGGATTTACGTGGGCATAAGCAGAAGAGGACGTAATCTCGATTACGTGTCCCTTGAAGAAGTCCGGGAGAGCAATATTGGTCGTATCGAAGGGATCGTTATCAGGAAGGTGTATTTGCAAGGCATTCTTATCAAAATTAGACAAAGTCCGAGAAAGATGAATTGTGAGGTCCCTAGAGAATAAACAGTAAACAAAAAGAATTATCTTACTTGCCGAAAATTTGCAACCGTACATCGAGAAAGCGAAGATTCGAATAATTTCTTGATAGGTCGGGATTGTTTATAATTTCATAATGACTGAGAATATCACTAAACTCTAAAATGACATATGGAAGTGGGATTGGAGGAGATAAACAAGAACTGCATGCCGGTCGAAAACTAAACTACTGATAGTTAGCATTCGTCAAATCAAAGAATGCGCTTTAGCATGTAAAAAAGCAGAATTCAGGTAAACTAGGCACCGATGGAATGTTTTGTTGGCGACAAGATAAAGGACCAGGAATGTGCTCGTGTGATCAGATCGAACACTTGAACACGGGGTACTCCTGAAACAATAAATTATTAATTTCGAATAGACGGCTATTACTAGCGTTTTATTTGATAACTAGGATGACCACTTGGTTATTAATGACCACAAGAGATGCTGATTAGGCAAACAGGAGACTGAAACATACTACGTCAGCAGTATAATTAACAATAATTAACGGAAAAGGGCTTTCATGTCGACCTTTATTCACCTAAGCGAGCACAACGGGGAAGAAAGCCACAATGTGTAAAGTGGGTATGACAGTAGATTTCGACGATGTCCACCGTGGGTTCCACAGCAGAGTGAGAGCAGAGACGGTGACTTACGCGCACATTAGTTTATAGTGATAATAGACTTACGCACCACCTACAGCACTCTCCTCCCCCACCTGGACCCGATGTCATAGTTAAGTAAAGAAGATCGGAGGTGGGAGAGGCCGCGGCGGAGTGGTAGCTGGCGCTGCCGCCACATCCGGCTCGGATCCCACCAGTCGGCCACTCCACACAAACACACACTAGGCTGACTGCGAGGTCCGAGTTGTCTCGTCAGTTGGTAACCTTCTAAGACCCATCCATAAGACAAGGAAAACGGCCAGGATGTTAATAGGTGGCCCAGTCCATCCAAATACTCCGAAAAGAAAATAGAAAGTGGTTTGCCTATACAATTCTTTCTACATGGCAATCTACTCATTGAACATACCCATGTAGGTATGACAGCGTATGCGACCTATGCTGCCAGAACGTGTTGTTGTATTAAAAACAAAAGGCAAACCGATATAGTTTAGAGAAATTGTCTCTCCTTCCTCCTACGGCCAGAAGTCTTCTATAACATTTGACTAATGAGTAGTAAACGTAAAAATGAAGTAAATTGTTGCGATGAAAAATTAATTTATTGCATAAAATATATGTCTATATAGTAGGCTGGCCCTCATTGATCGCGTTATGGGACGCACTCGCTCCGCTTTGTCCCGGGGCTCGATCTCCAGCCCCGTCAGTAGCTAGTGTTATGGGCAGAATGACATTGCCTATGAAGACACGGGAGACCTGAATGACCGATTCTGGCTCGTTAGCCGTCATCAGCCAGTCATACCTAAATCCCGAGGTGTGCAACCCTCGAAGCCATTCCAGTCTCCCTTGCCTTTGTCGGCAATGTCATTCTGTCCATAATACTGGCCGCATTGCGGCTGTTAGCGGGACTCGAAATTAGGCTCCAAGGCACAACGCGACGAGTGGGTCCCGTAACGCGATCAGTGAGCGCCCCTTTACCATTGTTAATATGGCCGATCGCAACCGAAAGGACAACGAGATCGTGAGTAAGCGGTTAGTGGCGTTGGACTTCTAACCAACGGGCCCCGGAATCGAGTCTCAGGCGTTCCGTACTTCGGGGTTGAGCATGGCTGGTTTATGACGGCTAATAAGCCAGAAATCGCCATTCCAGTCTCCCTCGCCTTAGTCGGAAATGCTGTTCTACCTCATATATGAATCACGGAGGTAGTGTGTATTGTGAGATGATACAATAAAAGTAGACGGCATGTCAGAAAACCAAGCTGGTTACACAAACCCCTTGTCAGAGGAAATGAATGTTGGGGGTGGGAAAATTGCACTAGAGCGTTGGTGGATATCGAGGTCACGTCGACGGAACAAATGTCCATGTAAGGGAGTGAGTAGCGTGTTTAGATGGGTGCCAGAAGTTAGGGGGTGTTGAGGGTTTCAGTTATGGTTCACTTTTTCAAATGCGTTTTTGGGAAAAGGAACTTCATTGCGCAAATTCTCGACGCCGACCGTCCAGATCGTCGTCAGACGCAAACGGAAAGCAAATCTGCTAACAACAGTTAACATCTGAATTATTCACACAAGTAACTTAGCTCTGATCGGTAGACCTCTTCGTCAGAACAAAGTGCCTTCGCTAGACTAAGCAGACTGTAGGCCGTGCTCAGTCTGCGAGAAGTAATGTGGTTGCTCTCATATAATAGAATGACCTCCACATATGTTGCTTTGTAGTACACCGATATGCGCTATGTTTTGTCGGTCTTCCGCTGTACGAGAACACCTTGAAATGGGGGTTTTATCAACATCTTTCCCGAATGTTAACTTAGTGCCCGGAATCGTTGAGTTGATAGTGCTATGAGCAGTTTTCAATCAATCCTTATTAACGATCACAAATGTGTCGTCTAAATGTTGCAGCCAAATTTAAGGATGAAATAACGGAAGAGCCATGGCCTCTAGCTTCTGTATTGTGATCTCGGTGAGAAAGCCAGAGATAGATTGCCCCATTGCACTGGGGTACAATGGAGATAGCCATGACAACGTCTGTCCCTATGAAGCCCAGACCCTAGGAGAAGTATTAACACGTGTAGCGCCCCACGACATGAACAGTATTGTTTGAATGTTGTAACACTTTTCGGCGCGCTGACCTAGGGTGGAGATGGCGTAACCGCGTGCTGGTGAAGATGAGCGGTATCCCTTCCTCCCACTTCCGCCGACCCCTTCCCCGCATCTTACCTTGACGTGCGTATCGTTCTTCTCTTCTCTACGTCAGCATCTCCCTCGGCACTCCCCTGCAGTTGCCCACAGCGCTGCGTTCCCCACTGGCTAATTAGCTGGCATGTCGGTATCGCCACTTCACCCAGACAGGTTATTCTACAGTTGGAGCCCATCCTGCCTGTACTATTAACAATTATAAAACGCATTTCCCGTGCCCACCTCGTTATATTATACTATATCACTTACTCTACGTACTTTTTTCTCGTGTGTATGGATGCGTACCAAGATATGCTAACCGTTCTGTTCAGATCTATCTCCGTCAATATCTCCTCTCAGCGTTTTCTTACTTTGGTGTGTGCTACCCTTGGCGTTCTCGGCCGCTGCACACGGCACAGCGACAGTAATTAATTGCTATTAAATGTTAATTAACGTCGGGACTGGTTAAGTTAACCAAACAGATTCTCAACAGGCAATAGTTCATTACCATGACAATAGACATGAAACATTAAAAACAGACGTACTTTTTGCCGATGATATGAAGGAAGAACTAATAAGAATATTTACAAAAATAACGATAACGCCATCCATCGAAGCCCACAACCACAAGACCACGCCAAATTAAAAGACCCCCTGCCACCCCACCTTTGTCAAAGCAACAAATCAGCTTAATTATGCAAATGATTGTAATAATGCGTTATTACTGTTTTTTGACGTATGCGCATAATTTATTCATCTACTGGGCACGATGGGAAAAATTTATATTGCACTTTGAGCATCTCTGCAGTGCATGTTGCTTTGCATCATAAGCTGCATGTTTCAGATGAAAATAATAAGTTTACGACATAAATGCATTTGTGTTGGACAGATACGTTTTGAATATGCTCACATGATGGTTGCACCGCATTACGTACTGCTTATGGTGACTTTGCTTAGTTCCACGAATGAATTTACTACAGTCCATTGCAGGTCTATTCGTCCGAATATGCCTGACATTTACCACAAACATCTCCACAGTCTGTATGAAGTAAGGACCCCAAATCAGTCCACGCAATCTGCCCCGTTGTGTGAGTGTTTTTTGTGGAGTGGCAGACTGGTGGGCTGATGTGCAGGATGAAACAACCCCTTCTTATCAGTCACACGCATGTGAGATGTGTGCCGCTCAAGCGCCGCTGTGTGAAATCCTGGTGTTTGTTTTTGGGGGCCAGATCGTGCATATAGCGCGCAGACAAGTTCACTAGATAAGTCGGCCTATTCCTCGTACGTGACAGTTGGTCGACTCTCACAGTGACTAGAACCTGGGAATGAGAATGGAAAATGAGGTCGGCGACTCAAAGCATTTTACTCACTGTAAACAATCTGGCGCGCGTGAAGCTACCGCGGTGAGCTAAAAGCCGCGGCCTGGGAGGTTGCCAACTGATGGGATTACTTGGACCTCGCAGTCGGTCCAGTTTTATGGTTTTGTGTGGTGCGGCCGACTAGTGGTCTAGCTATTCCAACCGTCTTTCACAAAGTGCACATCTAAATCCGTTTACTAGCCTGGTTGCTGTTGATTGTACGTTCTCCAACAGAGTTTAATTTTGTTTCACTCAGGGATGCTACGCCTGAAAGTTATGTTCTGGCATTGACCGAACGAACGTTCCAAATACTCCACCGAAAAGCTACTCGCCAAAATCGTCGGTCACCTAATCGCTCTTAGGATACCCATGACCATTTTTGATATCCTGGTGTCGTGAGACGACGATTTGAGGATGAACGCCGTCCACACACCGAGGTCTCTTCGCTCGTTGACTAAGTCGATTTGGTGACCTTCGATAAAGTAATGATATCATTATCTCAACGGCCGCCTGTTGCTAGATCATGATAGGAAAGTTTGACATTAGCCAAAGTTGAGGCTAGGACACCACTCATTACGCTACCGTGGCAAACGATCCAGATTATATTGCAACAGTAGCAAATCTGCCCGCTTCTCTATCGAGTTCCTTAATTTGAGGGCATCGACAAACATTACGCGCTCCCAGTTTAGTCACCTCAGGCAGTCGTCCATTAATATTACAAGCCGAATTTGACCCGAAACCTTCTTCTCGAAACACCACTGTGGACGGATGTCTTCTCTGAGATCTGCCTGAAAGGAAATCGGTTAGCTTTTTCAGCAGATTCCCATTCAGGCTCATTCAACGTAGTCTAAAAATAAATCGTTCCTGTGGAACACTATCAAAGGCCTTTCTGAAGTCAATGCACCCCGCGTCTACTGATACATTCATTTCGATTTATTTCGTCCAGTATATATTGCTTCTAAATCCATGCTGGTGTAAACTAGGCTAGCTGCCCTCTTTAAGATGCCGCATTAACTCCGTTTTTATTATCCTCATCACCAGTTTGCATATGCTTGTTAGACTCGCTGGTTTGAAACTATTCAGGGTTGTTCTCTCGTCTCGTTTATACGTTGGGCATATGTTGGCTTGCTTCCAGTCAGTTTTCAGAGCCCCAGCCCCCATCGAAGTTTTGATTATAATGGTTGGCGAAGAGGCTAATTACTCCGAGAGTTCATCCAGGACTTTTTTAAGCACGCCGTCCGGATCGGGCGATTTAGTAGACTGTATCTGTCTGAAAGATTTTCTTACCGTGTCTTTTGTAAAGGCCACCGTGCTAACTTTGTTGCTAGATGGGTGTGCAGTTGTGTGCTAGATGTGATGTGTGGGTAAACTCTTTCATCAAAAACCGGCTCCTCGGTATACATAATCAGTCAGTCAATCAGTGTACTTATGGGAAATAGGCTTACGCCTTTTGTACATAAAAAATCGATAGATAAGCGAAATGTAAAGAAATTACAGCATTAAGTGAATGCACACATTGATTCCCATATGTCGCTGGTCCCATCGCTAATAAGTCACAAAGTCCGCTTGTTGCTGCAGCATATGTCCGTCAAGCCGACATTTAAACGTCTTCACGGGTTGAGACATGACAATCGTCTCGGGCAGGTTGTCCCACGGTTCCACGACACTGTTGAAGAAGACATATTTTCTCACATTCAATCTACATTGGGGCACACGTAGCTTGAAGGGATGTCCCGGAGGTGATTTGTAGTGGCGAGTTGGAAAAAGTCATCACAACGAAGGTCGCAGTCCAAGTCACGCACGATACGGAAAGTTTGTATCAAGTCCCCGCGCAACTGCCTATAAATCAGAGGATAGACATTAACGTTAGTTAAGCGGATCTCGTGTGGCAGTGCACTTTGATCTCTTACTAATTTTGTGGCTCGCCTCTGTACCCTATCGAGCAGACTGTAAATTCTGATGCGTCCATGGTCTCCAGGCGTGAATTGCATATTCGAGATGCGACCTTACCAACGTGCCGAAGACTTTGGAGAAGCAGTCTTCATTGAAAACTGCGGGTGCCCAGTTGATGGCATATAGTATTAAAGTTGCGGCCTTGGCCGCCTTACAACATTGTGTAGAAGGCTTTAGGCTGTCTGCGACCCAGACTCTGAGATCTTTCTGCGTTTCTGCTTATCGAATTGGCATTCCGTTCAGATGGTATTGCCGCGTACTTGGGGTCTGATTTCCGAGACGCAGTATGGTACATTTGGTCAAATTGAAGGACAAGAGCCATCTGTGGGACCACTCGTCCAATTGACAAAGATTTTCATGGAAGTTGGTCTCATCGGCAGCATCCTGGATGACCTTTTCGATTTTTATGTCATCTGCAAACATGGCACTATCACAGTCCAACCCATCTATACAATCATTGATGAACCAGAGAAAGAGGGTTGGTCCAAGCACCAAGCCTTATGGAACGCCATTCTGTAAGTAGGAATCTAATAATGGGCTCGCCTCGTCCGAATTATAAGACGACTTCCTTTCCTGGCAATCAGTTAGACAAGGAATGCAGTCCAGGTTGCTTTTCGCCTCATTCACCTAATCAAAGAACTTTTTTGGATTCCCGGCATAATTTTCAGTATCTTGACCCAAATGCTGGCCGTTCCCTCCTCAGTGGATTCCGACACATATATCCCCGTTTTTTAAATCAGTAAATGTGATGGTTGCTGACATCTAGGGTCCTTTTTTCAGAGCCCACATATCATCCCGGTGTTCCTCTTTATTTCTGACATCAACCATACTGGCTGGGAAGTGCTCGACATCCTGCTAAGTGGGCAACAGTTACCTACCGAACACTGCATTACGTTCTGGATGGAGAGACGACCGTTTTCTGGATCAGGTGTTTGTCCAGCGTTCCAGTTCATCTGAACCAGCAGATTTTTCACTCAGGGTTAAGCCCAATTCCGTACATTTCTTCCCTGGACAGCTGAAAGTTCGGGTCAGGAAAAATAACAATGCTCCCAAACAAGAACTCATTGGTAACTTCGGCCAAGAAGCGTGCATGAATTCAATCCGAAAATATAACTTTCGCCCCTGGTAACGGGGATATTCAAACAACATGACTGCTGTCCACTTCGGAATCAAGTGTCCACTTTAACTTGTTGGATAAGGCACCCATCAGTGGTCAGTTAAATAACTTTCTGTTTGATGAGATTTTCTGACCGCGACCGACATATGTACGGTTGGAATCGCCAAGAAACATCACTTGTTTGCTATGACAAATTTCTTTTTGCTCGGTTTTGAGTGCATTTTTCACATCCGTTCACTGGTCCGGCGATTTGTTAGCCAGGAAAATATGAAAACTTAATGGTTTCCCACTTTTGAGTCGCAACTAAACATTTCACAACTACGGTCCCTGCATGGGGAATGTCAATCCGTGATGTAGTTGATGCTATCTCATACTGAAATCGCGATTTCCCAACCACTTTGTTAGATCCAGCCCATTCGGATTGGCTGATAGCCATCCAACATGAATTCCGCACCTTCTGTCTGTGCTTCCAACGATTTTGTCAACTAGAGTTATCAACTTGAGTTGAAAATTGGCCACGGTCAGTCCTATTTCGTCCCATTTTTCAAATAGACGCTGCGGATTTTTGTTGATCCTCATCACACTATTTGGTTCAGGCGTTATTTGGAAATTGTTTGGCAGTGCTTTCGTGTGATACTT
>CACRXP010000226.1:117086-152339 GCA_902702965.1 Spirometra erinaceieuropaei
TTCTCCCTCTCTATTATAGGCACTATAGAGGGTACATTATCATGGTCTTTAGACTTGTCCGAGGAGTAGATTTGGCAATCAAATTGGCCGAATCTTTTTGAATTGGCACAAACAACAAATCTCCGAGGTCACAGATAAAAACTGAAGACGAAGTACGCCAAGCTTGAAGTGCAGGCGAATTTTTTTCTCACAATGGAGGATTGAGGATTGGAAAAAACTACGCGATTCAGTTGCTCTGGCGAAAAGCGTTGAGACGTTTAAAAGAAGACGTGATGGCATTTTGTATGATGGCCATGTATTTGCTTAATAAGAACTGATAAAGTGTACCTGTATATCAATGTAAGCATATGTACGTTTTAACAGCTTATGTCTGTAAATAGGGTTTTCCAAGGCTATGCCTATCTCCCTTATATATACTGAATTATACTGAATAAAAAGTGGTCAACACAAAACGGATTCATTTGTAGACCTTGCAGAAACAGTTTTTATTACACATGCAGTGATGAGAAGCATACCAGATAAAATCTGACAGAAGGTTAACATTGTGCGGAACGGAGCCCCTGACGCAGTAGTCCTTTCAGGAATTTTTGATACTTTAAAATGAAAGCTCAACTATCATGTGATGAGAAACTACTATACATCTAATCAAGACTGTGCCAGTGGTGGGAGTTTTCATGTGGCCAGCACATACAAATGACTTTGCAATAAGAACTGCTGCTGTAAACCTGATTCTTTTGTTGTTGTTAAATATGAGAAGGGCACAGAGGACTGAAAGCCTCATACCCTCAATAAAGCAACCTAGTATTCACGGAGACCGTAGATAATCCTGCGGTGAGTGACGCAGGTTAGCAGAAATTAAACAGTCCAACTGCTTTTTAAATATAATCATAATATGAAACTTCGCTTTTTAACTTGAGGGCGAGTTCCACGGTCGACCTAACCGCTGATAAAAGAGGACGTCCGCTGGCCTAGACGCGTACGTTCGCGCTTGATTTCCTATGGATGAAAGTGCAGATGATTCATGTTTGTAAGCTCGAAAAATCTTTATATTTGACCAAGCGAACATATCCGCAGAAACTTCGAACAAAGTGGAATACGTTAGCAAGTTGAAAGAAATCTTCATTGGCAGAGTGAACTACACCCCAGTCGCTGGGGACCCGCTAAAGAAACGAACTACAGCTATCAGGACAACGTCTGATGAACTCGATCGTCTAAATTTCCTATGTCCATCTGACTCCAAGTTTATGATCCTTTGTCATCCCCGCATCGTACACGCGTTCGGACCTCTAAAAGGCCACAGAAAGAGTGTCCCAGTTAGGATTATTGTGCCTTTTATAAAAAAAACACATGCTTTCAGTATTGGTGAGTGATTTTACAGATATCTGAGGCACCTGATTCAGGGATCAGAATATAGCATTAATGAGACTCATGCATTCCCCAGAGGATAGAGGACCTAAGTGTGTGCATTGATGAATATATAATGTCTTTTGACTTTGTTGCCTTCAGTCAGTTTATTTAGAGAAAGTGACAGAAGCTCTCAAAACTCCATTTAAACGGCACATGTGTGCATGAATATTAAACGAGGACAATATATTATTCACCTAGTACTTCTGAGGGTACCTTCATAGCAAGTACAAGAAATTTTCAAGTATAATCTAGAATAAGCATTCAGGCTCTGTACAGTATTCAGTCTATGGCTATAGAATAAGCAGTCAGACATTAAAAATGCTCATTGAGCAGTGAAAAAACTCCTTATAAAAAAGAGAAAATTAATATGAATTGAACAGCTTATAAAGAAAAAACTGCCGCTCATGAAATAGAAAATATGCGGGTGTGAATTCCTAAACCGGATGAGACTACCCGTCTCGAAGTGACGAGACAAGAGGAGCCTAGACGTGATCGGTCACAGTCCGTTTAGAGTCCAGCCGAGGAGGAGACATAAGAGACTGAGGCGGACTGTAAATCATAGGGGAGATGCGATCCTGAGACCTCTTCGCTGGCCGACTAAACTGCTAATAGAGGAGTCCGCCATGATCGACAACGGACCACTAGGGAGTCTAAATGAGGGTCTGACATCAAAAACCGCGAAAATCATCGATTGGGGGTGAGGGTCCGAGATCGCAGGGGCCAGAGTGGATTCCTGATAAAGAGTCAGCGATAAGCGAAACCGAGGTGGTTTAGGGCGTGCCCGTTAACCTAGCACCGCCTCTTCTTTGAGAGGGTTCGTCAGGAAGAATATCGCGTTCTGTGAAGGACATGATGTATGGACTGAAAAATTGAAACATCGAAATTTCTGATGAGAGATCCTCGAAAGCGGAACCAAATAAAGCGAGGGCAACGCGAAGGGATGCGGTACTCAGATGGCGGCGTCCTAAGTTCCCAATGTCACCTTCTCAATGCCACAGAGAATTTTGTCCGGTAAGGATGAGGAAAATAAATGTTTGATCCAATCACTATCCAGATAAAGGCGCAGACTTCTCTTAAAAGTGTGTAGATTAGCTGATGTTCTTATATCTATCGGAAAAGAAGGCATGCATAGAAGAAAAGGGGAGGCATTTAAAGGTGGAACAACCGGGAGGAAGTATGATCAAGTAAGGATGGCAAAGATTGTATGGGCGACTACGATGGGTAAGGGCTGAAATCTGAGGAAGCTTTAAACTATTCTTAATGCGAAAGAGGAGACAGAAGCCTGCTTCCAGTCTTTAAACCCATAGCAATTTTAGGTTGTTTAGCTGGCCTCTATCTGAGCAGGAACTATTTGGGTGTACCTTACTCAAGAGTCTTTTAGTAAAATGTTCAAATCTTGAACTAGCCTCGTACATTAAGCCAGTGAATGGTCAACAATACGCAAGAATGGGGAGTACAAACATTCGACAAAGTCTTAATTTAATTTTAGGAAGATAGAAATTGCGGGAAATAAAGCCAGAATCTGAGCAGCTTTGGCCGGATGGTGAAAAAATGAAATAAGCTACAAAGTTGAATTGTTGTGTAGACTCACGAAAAGTAATAACTGTTTCATCACTAGGTTGGTATGGAAAGCAACTTCCTTAAGGCTCTCAAAAGTTCCGAGCTAGTGCTTGTTGACTTTGTTTGTCGCCTTGATAGATACATGTCTGACAACTGTGACTGAGATGTTACTCCAGTTGTTTATAACGCTTGACTAGAAAAGATTCAGACACGTAAAGGTGACTTATAAACCATGGACACCAAACAGCAGTGAACTCAGAGCACGAGTTGCCGCAAGTCGAAACCGGTTTTTGCATGTACTTTGCCGTTTTCGTACAGGTATACAGAACGGTACAGGTGTAAGCGAAAATGTGAAGAGAAAATGTGAAAAGTATCTTGACCTACAAGCTGTTTACAGAGAGAGATGAGCGCTGGCGCTCATTCCCTAAAGTATCCGTATTTCAACATGAAATCTTAGACGAGAAGTCACGTTTGGCCATAAGCAGTCGCCTATTTCGGAGGTTTAGTGGGAAGATGAATGCAAAATTGCAGTCGTAACGATGAAGGATTGACCAATGTAATATGCCAGAAAGTTCAACAAGTGGGGGAACGATAAAGAAAACGTGTGTACAATTGACTTCTTTGGTGACTTACCATAAAGGTGCTTCTTGTAACAAATAAGGGAGATATGGATAGGAAGTATGTAAAATTCTGCTCGACGAGCAAAAATCAGGAATCAGACTTTTCGAGTTAGCTTAATCTCCTGAACTAACCAGTTACATTTGCACCACAACAGCAAGTCGTCTATAAAGTCGTAACGCCCAGTTTTGTCAAATCGTTAGGGTCCGATTGTCTGGAACAGGTCAACACTGAATCGATACTTTTAATTTATGACCACTTTATTTTGCGCCAATGAGTGCGTAAAGTCCCCGCGCGCCTGATTGGAGTTGTTCTTTCCCGGACATCTCGATTTCCGCTGCGATGCCTTCCGTCAAAGGTGGAGGGGTGTCTGTTGCCATTCAAAGGCTGCAACAAGATTACCTCCGACTGACAAGAGACCCAGTTCCATACGTCGTTGCTCACCCACTTCATTCCAACATGTTTGAGTGGCATTACGTCGTCAGCGGTCCTCCAGACAGCGTTTATAGTGGCGGATACTATCACGGGAAATTTATTTTCCCAAAGGATTATCCATTTAGACCACCGTCTATCTATATGATCACACCTAACGGACGATTTTCCTGCAACACAAGGTAACCTGCGTACTTAGCCGTTTGATCTTGGTAGGCTTTGCCTCTCCATTAGTGATTTTCATCCTGACACTTGGAACCCGGCTTGGTCGGTATCGACCATATTAACTGGCCTCCTCAGCTTCATGCTTGAGAACACTCCAACCATGGGCAGCATAAATACTTCCAATGCGGCGAAGAAGGTTTTCGCAAAGGAGAGCGGCGAATTTAACCTGAAAAATGAGCTCTTTGTTGAACTCTTTCCCGACGTGGTAAAGGTAAGCCACGTACGCATATTGCAAGTGATTTCCTTTCCCTTTCAATTGCGAAACACTCGTTGTTGCGTTGTAGATGGCGACATTCATATATTTTCACATATATGTTTGTTACTGGTGTACTACAAACTGCTTACCGATGGTTTTATTCGTTAGCCATTCCATCAATTTATTAGTGATCTGATAACCGTAGTTGGAGTCCTTGAGACTATTAATGCCCTTCCTTACGATTACGGTGCGTCTTGAAGTCCGGGCCCTATTCAGAGTGTGCAAACCGGTTATTTCTCGTGACCAGGGCTTATTTTTAACCTTTTCCAAAGCTCTGTAAGATATCTGTAAATTTGTTTTTGCGCACCGCAACGTTTACTATACTTCCCCCGTGTTTTTCGGCTATCGAAAATAGCTACTGTAAACCCTGTCGATTGTCGTTACCTGTAGCATGAACGTGGAATCCGGTGGCTTTGTCGGTTGCTGCCTCAGTTAATTTCAGCCTGCAAACTAGTCGAAGCTGAAGTGATCATTTTGCTTGGCGATCTGTTGTAGGCTCCCACTTAATGTCAAGTTATTTTGAACACTAGTTCAAAATGCAACTTTATGCCTGGTCGCACTCACCGAGACTCTTTACCAGCTAGAGCGGAGTTTTGCGGGATTAATTCCCAGGCATCCTCTTTTCCGAGATCTGAAACAGGCTTTTGACATCGCCCCGGAAAAGAATGTGCTAGGAGTCTCGGGTAGTTTTGTCTTATCTTTCACTGCGTTGTTGCTTAAAAAACGTACATCTTCGGGACACTGACAACCTGTCGTTTCTTGTCGTAGGCAATCTTTGGCATGGCCTTTACCATGGTTGAACTGGACTTGACACTACGCACTTCGGAAGCAGTTGTAGGACCCTTAAAACGGTTTGCCTTGTATATCAGTGCGGATGGTGTCTTCGCTAATGACCAATAGTTTGGGGCAGCATCGATACCTTGTGAGCACACAGTCGGGGCCATTTTAAACACTCGTGATGAACAGAGCAAGCAGTTGTCAGAGATCTGAAAGCGGTTCCATTATCTTGATGAAATTAGGTTTGAAGTTAACCATCTCTGAATCTCCTCTACTGAACTGCAACTGACTTTTCGGCTGCAACGCTGAGCTCAGAATCTGAGGGACGAAAAATTTACCAAAGCCGACTTGACCGTTTTCGAATGTTATGAGATTGCCCTGCGATGTTTTCGTTGTGTGTAGACTGCTTTACTCGAAATTGTCGGTTTTCTTAGCTGATGTGGCGGTTCCTAAAGTGGCTTGGTCGTTAAAACCCATTTATTTTGTCCTCTAAACTTGGTCCCTCGCCAGACGTAGTCGACGCTGATCATCTTCGAAGTCTGTTTTGGATGATCGGTGGAGTAGCTCCTTGGTTAGTTTAAAGGTGTGAATTTGACTCCAACTGTGGGCCGCGCTGAGGATGCGCTGGAAAACATAGTCCCACGACACGCATCTTTTGGGCAGTGCAGTCATCCAGAGCTTATAACTAATCTCACATGCGTATGGTATGCCTCAAACTCAGGCATGTATGCCGCGTCAGATACTGCACTCAATTCCATTACCCGTTTTTTGATAGACTTGAACAGTCGGTTGCAGCACGGGAAAGGGAACAGCAACTGAGATCGACACTGAGAAGTCGATTCTCACCACACACCAGCACATTTTTGCATTGCAATAAATCGGATGCACTTGAGTACATTACGACGCGCTGAAAGTTGTTGGTTGGAAGGCCGCTAACTACGAGATAATCCGGTCTTTTTCAGGAATAAAAATTAGGCTGCAATGGTTCCTTCTCAATGTGTCATTCATAGTACTCTCACTGATGTGATCTCCGAGCTGCTCATGAAATCCCGGTGCATGTAATGGAACGGGTCATGTGTGACAGACGTAGACAGGCTGCTTAGCTTCGTCAGCAACCTCATCCACTCCGGTTCTCTTGATGTTCTCTTGCCGTTAGAGCTAGGTAGGCGAGGTAGGAGAAGTCGCGGCAGATGCTGTATAGATTTGCTTAACTGATAGTTCAACCGTCGCATCCGTCGATGTCCACTATATGCTCCACAGCAAGGTGGAGCTGGCACGGTAACTTGTGCGTGAATTAGTTTATAGTGAAAGTAGACTTGCTCGGCATCTACCACACTCTCCTCCCCATCGGGACCCGGTGTCAAGACAGAATCAAGAGGGCCGGAGGCGAGGAGGATGCATGTGGATGGCGCGGCCGAAGCCGCACATTGGCGCTCAACTTTACGCCACAACAAACACCACCAGGATTTTGACCAATAACAGCAACAACAGAAAAGAAGTGGATAACTAGGCAGCTATGCACACAACCTATATACCCAGCAGAAGCGCAACCACATCTACCTCCAGACAACCAGGTACCGGCGAACAGCCAGCGCACACAGGCTGCGAGGGCCATGGTTTGCTGATCATGGCATAGCAGACGCGCACAAACTCAAGAGCCTAGAAGGGCGACACACAGCCCTGGCTCATAAGCTAATTTACTCGCAAGTCACCGCTGTTGCGCACACTTCATGGGATATGCTGTTGGCATTGTAACGTGCGACGGCCGAACTGTCGTGTCCATAGGTGTCCGATGAGTCGTTCCTTGGTCCAAAGTGTAATTTGACCGGAGGGGATCATTTTTGTTGTCCATGGTGTTTTGTTGGTCAGAAAAACAGAAAATGAGCATTGTGGAAATCTAGCTAGGCGTTCAACAGATTGTGCTGATCCAGGGGTGGGATTGTATTGCCTGCTTTTGCTTGTATTGGCAAAAATCACTGCTGGTTTAGAAGGCACCGACGTCCACGGTGTCACGAGATAGTGCGACTTGTGTCCTACGATCGGCGCTGAGCACCCAATACTCATCGTCCATTTGCCTTTCCCTTCCTGAACGTCAAAGACTATCGTGCTCATCCCCGTCTAGAAACCTGGAACTATCGCATGTGTCTACTTTTTAGTTGAAAATCATAGCCAGGACACAAATTCAGATAAGGGTTCGAGAGATGATGTCGCAGACGAGGGGAATACGCCATCGAACTGTCGGGGACTGCGCCTTTTATTGCATAACCAGCATCACCGTCTTAAATCCATAATGGGGTCCCGCATTCGAGGCCTGATCGCCCAGTAGGAACCGGAACACCTTACTGAACCCTCGGCTATTGAATTCGCAGATTTCGTGGTCAACAGCGTGTAAATGTAAAGTTTTAGTCTTTTCCTCACACATTTCTGATCATTCTTGAACATTGTGACGTAACAACCACATCAACAGTCAAGTAAACATGTTGAATGCGAGTTGTGCGCGACCGTCTATCTCTGGAAATTAGCTCGTCGATAGAACATGTGAAACAGTTGCAAAAAGCGTTTGATCCCTTCAGCCACTTGCCATTCAAGGCACACTGCCGTGTGTATACGCCAATTTTGGTTGCCCCAGGGGCCCGTTCCTCACTGCACTGTTGAGGGCAGCGACTGTACAGGTAAGGGCAGATTTGCTCTTCCAAGAAATTTCCTACCGGGATGATGACAGTATTGTCAAAGGTCGGATGTAGGTTTTCCGTTTCCTGAATGTCCTTGTCGTCACGAATCGCCGTGGAGGGAACCTCGGCAAGTGAATAGTCACACAGGACATCCTTGCTGGACAGCGACGTTCGAGTCCAAATACTCGCTTTACTTACCTTATTTCAAGTTCGTAGTATGTCTTGGTCGACCTCATAAGTTCCGAGAGTCTCTGTGGCCTTCTAGAGCACCTATATTGACCGAGTCGAACACATAGCCAAACCAAGGAAACAAGAAGTAGTCTTTCATTGAGAACAGTGTCTACTTAAGATTTCTTTGCGGAGTGAATGTGTGATGGACACAGCGTATGCCAGGGCGAAACCTGTCCTGGATTTTCCTTGTCCGTGCTATGGAGTGACAGTCTCTCGGGTTACACGTGGATTTCTTAACGGTGAAGTCAACCACGCTGAATCCTCTGTAGTTTCAACATACTGTCTGCCTTAATCCGGAGAAATAAAGTAGGACGAAAAAGTCCTGTTCCTCTGGGGCAAACTCGATATGCTACGCTCCGAAATACCTCTCGAAACTGCCCAGAAATAACATCAAAACAACTCACTTAGACGAATTGGTATTCCGTTTTCATCAGCGATCGCAGATTACTGCATTAATTTCACCCGCAGGCGGCGGCAGTCGATAGCACAGGGGCCTTTCAGAGGCTCCGCGTTGGACGCATGCGGTACTTACCGGTTCAGCTGTTTGATAAAATGCGCTCACCGGCTATGCCGTTCGGTGGCGCAGTGTCCTGAAGTTTGAGTTTTCTGTAATTCGAGCGCTCAGCGCAGCGTCCATTGATTTAATGATGTTAGACGATCTCCCACCTTTAGATTTACGCCTTCCGTTACGTACGATGGTATCCAGTCACGTTTTCGAATGGTCACACCTCGTTCACGAAAAGCATCTGAGCGTCACGAGTTTACAATAAAGCCTGACTTTTACGTGCGCACTGAGGCTTTTTGCTACTTGTTTGCAGACCTGGGGAACCCTTTGTCTCCAACGTAACGTCGCAGTCTGGTGGAAAGTGTCGCTAAATCTCAGGCTGGTTAGCCCGCAACCGGCAGCATGTTTTGTTGCGGTGCTAAAACGCTGACAGAGTGCATTGCTAATTATTTTTTTGCTGAAATCAGACCTTGTGCCTGTTTATACCCAGTCCACCTTTTCTTCGCAGGAAATCAAATCGAAAATGCGTGCATCCACAGAGGTGTCTACGAGAAGTGTGACACAAAGGGACACTGGTCGGGGTAATGAAAACCAAATAACCAACCAACCGGGCTCAGTTGGCCAGTTACCAGTTATCTTCGTCGTCCTTATATTTGGCATATTTGCTATCTCCGTTAAAATTGTTATGGACTTCCTGAGTGAGCCTATTTGAGGCACTTTCTTTTATCTTCCCACGCCAACCTCGCCGCTCTCCCACTGACTGACGTCATCTGCTGGCATGGCGCAAGTACCGCACGTCAATGAATGCCTCCTATCTATCAATAATAGCTGAATTTTTGATGATAGGAATCCCTTCCTCACCCGGCCCGTCTGTGCTTCACTTCCTTTACCGTGACTTTCAGCCCCAAAGCTATTGACACTGTGCATTTTCGCAGTCATTTAATATTACTTTTGAACCAGAACTACCTTCGGATCAGTATGTTTGTGTGTATACGCCTGAGCTACTACTGCTGCTACTGCGATTTTGTCCTATAGCGGTCTAGTGTGGCGATGTACATCGTTGGCGTACCTGGTGTCGTCTCCCACAGCTCAACTTGGGAATCTTCCTCACAACTCTCCTCTTTGACTTTATTTTCACAGGTATTCTGCAAAAAGACGAGTATCTAAATAAGTGTAAATTGGGCTTTCAAACTGACTTTTAACTTTAATTTCCTCCGTAAATGACCGGTTGCAGCCACCTGACTTGTTTATAGTGCAAATCCGTCATGGTGGAAATTTTAGTCGGGGGCTTTGTATTTAATGTTGACCGATACAATGCCTCCGCCCTTACGTGCGATTGCTTAACTCACCAGGCACCATAATCAGGAGGTATGGTCTTCTGACAATGCACTGGTAGTAACCCATTTAGTTGACAGGCTCAGGCAGTCAGTTGATGTATGGTACAGAGGCCGATATTACGGAGTTTGTCCTCATTGCACGTCAGCAAGCTCCTCACTGCGACCAATTTTGATACACCCCTGGGAATTGAGGCTTGGGAGGTCTGTCAACGGACGGGGTAGATTGGTAATTTTCAGGACGGGTCAGGCCGCAATGACTCATCAACGTGACGCCTATGGTATTTCCACCCATGTGAGATCAGGACTGTCGTTACAGCAGCTTAGTACATTCTTTGGAGACCAGGTCATGCGCGGCACGCGTAGACGAACGGTCTAAGTCTGTCAACCACTACACCCACGCTCATTCCGACTGTCTCGCTATCGGAGCAAGGTAGGTGATGGCGGCAAGAGTGCGGTGATGCAGTGCAAGATTGCCCCACTTTAACCCACGTGCGAGTCACCACTGCTGGTCGTACCGCGTTGTCCTTTGCTTGCGGTGGTCAAAATGGCAAAATCCCGTCATGAGCGCACCCACAAGGTGTCTGGGACGTTTACCCTAATTAAGTGGTGCAAGTTTCGTGTCGCAAGGTTACACTGACATCAGGTCTCAACACCTAGTGGTGCTGCTTAGGCTCCGCTTATGGAGTAGGTGGGTGACCGCTCCGTTTAGCTTGCGTCGAACTTCGATTGTGGCTAAGGAGTGCTGTCAGTTTCCATGTTCTATCTCCCCAACCAGGCCATCCCCTCTGTTCAGGTTAACCCATAGGGCCTGATAAATTGTTCGGAGAGTCATCCAGTTGCCATCGGCTGTTTCGCCTTCGTTCAGGACCTGGGATGTTCCTTGGTCGTCTTCGCCCATGTATTTCGGGAATGAGGTTGTGCCATACATTACTTGAGGCATTGAGGAGGGATTGCCCGTTCGTTCTGCCAGTGCGCGTCCACTCGGATGCGTTACATGTCTCCCACAGACCCGTCGGACATAGCTAACATTACTAAAAAATACAGCAGACCCGACGAATGCCGTGTGCTATTTCGCCGCATAGTAGGCAATTCTTGGTTGTCATAATCGGTCTGCAGATCTTTGCTGCGTCTCTGATCAACGCTGATTCACAGAAGTTGAAAAACAGCATCCTTCAGGTATGTCCCTAATTCATGCTGCGAGTTACCAGTCTCCGTTTGTCCTTTTATAGCCGCTCAGATATGCTCTGCCGCCCTTTGCGGTCCTTGAGTTTGGCGAGGCGTCGGTTCTTCGGCTTGTGAGCTACTGGAGCTCGGTCATCTTGTCTGCCCCCCCACCCCCGTAATGTATGCATCTCTGCGCGTGTGCGTCTGTGGTTGAGCCGATGGTCACTCTGGATTTCCTGTGTGTTAGTTAGCCTGCCTTGCATCGCCAGCTCCAAGCTCGCCGCATCCACCGTAAATTGAATGTCGGGCAAGATGGAATGTAGGTATTTGCTGAATCCTCAAACGATTTTCCGCCTTAATTTTTACTTAAGCACTATGTTTATACGGAGTCCAACAACGTGGTCAGCATATTTTGTACACGAGCGTCCCATATCTTTGAAGAAGGGTCCTATAGGTGAGTTCGCAGAAGGGTAATCCCATTGGGTAGTTTCCTGTCAGGCATCACCTGATAACCTGAGATTCGGCCGATATGGGCTCACTCCAAAAGCTCGTCCGTCTCTTATGCACCTTAACTAATAGTTTTGACTGCCGAATTTTCCAAATAATCATTTCGTTCACCTGGTCCTCCTGGAACTGACGACGGCGTGGATGGACTTCAGATATTTAGACAGTCACTTCGAAGCAGTGGGTCGAAGGGGGGAGGAGAGGGAACGGGGAACAACAATGTTCATATCGATTAGACCGTGAGTCCTGGTCACGGGTGTATTCACCGGTTGTTTAGCGGTCGGTTCTTTAGGTGCTGATATTACATTTTCGTCTTTCGACGCTCTAAGTGTCCTTGTAGACGTGATATCGGCTTTTCCTTCACAGTAAGTGTAGGCTTGGTCGTCGGGCGTTGGCTTTGGCCCTCTGAGCGGATTTCACCCTCTCCAACCCTAACTTAAACAGTCTTCTATTTGCTGGCCGTGTCGTATTTGTCCCGTCAATCGTCGAACTCTTGTTGACGCCACGTGCATGACAGAATGTTGCTTGTACGTCATCATCGACGCAGCAATTTGCTGTTGAATGATCACCCTTGCCACACCATTCTCTCCAGCGTCGTTGGGAACTGACCCCAGAGTGACCGTTAGATTGGTATCTCACATTGTGGTGGACCATGGAGCGGATTAAAGGTCTGGACAGAATACTTGTTAATTTCATTAAAACGTTCTGCAATAAGTCGAATGATAGTACCCGGTTGGCCATGACAGCAGTTTGCTCACGCATAGGTGTCCTGGGTCATCCAAGTCTCGAACCTAGTCACAAGGAGGAAGGACCTGTTACGACACTGGGAGCGCGTCAGCGAAAATTTTGCAGCTGCCATAACCAGTTGGTGATGAGCGCCAACTCTGGCCGTGATGGTCACAAGTCTGTGAGTATTAGTTCCGATGCTTCCATTTTGTACGTCCTGTATGGATTATGAATGGCGGAGAAGATCACGTTAAAGATGATGCTTGATCATTTACGGTTGGCAGAAGCCCTGTCGCGAGGGGAAGTACGAACATTCGCGTTCGAAATGCCCTGGGTGTTGGCATCGTTCTATCTACACAGAAACCCTCAGCAGATAAATGGACCTCTGAAGTGTGTTGGTGTGTTTTGTAGCGCTTGTGTGTTAGATATGTGATGGGATTACCTGTCTGGACTTGCTTTAGGGACTCGAGTTGTATCTAAAACATCGACAAAGGACGGCTTTGCCCCCTTGTACCGGATCACAAAAAGGGCTGGTCCTCTTAAGGAAACCATGAGGTACGTATTCAGTGGCTGGTTTTCCTATGGATATAGTTTATTTGACTGCCGCTCGGTCTGATTCAGCCGAAAAAGATGGTTATTACTTTATAAATTCTGGCCATATTTGCTTTTGCCATAGCTTGCAAGTCTTACTGACCGATTCAATATCATGCCTTTCAGGATGCACTCAGAAAACCAATTGCCAATAGAGTGTGTATTTTTGACGTCTCTCGGCTGGGCCGTTTCTGGACCTCAATGTTTGGACCGACGCCGTTTCTGAGTTGTTATTATTTGACGTTCGCAGCCTAGACCCATGTGGTATTCCAGTCAACAGTTTAAAGTCAATTGCGATTGACGCATTTCCACCTCTCTTATGCAGAATATTTTACCATTTTCCGTAACGCGAAACCTTTCCGGTCATATTCGGTCATGCAACGGGAAGTCACATGATAGCCTCCCAATCGGATGTGCAAGGGTCTACGATGAACGACAATGTTTAGGAGAGCATCGGATAAATAACGGCCTACTTAAACACTATAGTAGGCATTCTTACGCCGCAGATATTTGGGGGCCTTCACTAGATCCTTACCCCTTTGAGAGCTACGTGGGGAAATCGCACGCCGTGTCCCGCTTCAAACACAATCTTTCTAAATCATGTGTCCATTTTCGCCTAGTTAACCTCCGGTGTCCTTGAAGAGCCCGACAACCTTTGTTTTGCGTCATTTAACAGAAAGTGGCCTACGGCGTACATCTCAGCATTAATTAGCAAGGATTCTGCCTCGATGATACCCCATGGTTGACTGTATTTAGTTATCCTTTCGAAACTCGACATTAGGGTATTATGCTTTGTTCAGGCTATTTCCATAGCACTAAGGCACTCGATCGTGTAAATCATCCTCTTCTTCTCTTGAAGCTCCCCTATATTAGTGTATGGGGAGGGCTTTAGCATTTCATAGCTTCCCACCTCGACTCCCACTATACCCTATGCCATAACGGCCCATGAGGCTCTTCTGGTAGACCCCGTGTATCGATTGCCCTCTCACAGCAAACGAACCATGCACTAGGTTAGCAACCAATCAATGTCCTACTGGCTCACGTGCGATTGTCGTCTTCGCGTACAAACAAACACTGCTCGCCGAACAGCGCAATTAAGAGACCTTCTACTCTGAACTACGAGAGAAAGTTGAAAGCCCCCCTGGCTTCCGACTGTTCCCGGGGTTTTGAATGGCCGGACTGGACCCACCGACTCTTCAACCAGACACTTTATTGGCCGCCTTACGTTTGACCCTCGATTTGACAGTGGTGAGAGAATGCTGAACTTTCCTGACCATAACTGACTGTTTATCACAACCACGTGGTTCCATCATCGCATCAGACATCCGCTGAGTCGGTATTAAAATGATGACACTACGTTCAGTCGGACTAAGTGCAGCCTAGTCGGTCCAAGGTTTATGATAGTAAATGTATGCGTTGTGCCCAAGCTGGCAACGCCCATGGGTCATCCTATGTTCTCGTTTGCACACACCTGGAAGTTTGCCGTTCATTCGCGCCCGCATTGCCACGTGTAAGACGCCCTGATGTCAAAAAAACTACGACAACGTAGCGCAGCCGGGGTCCTGAGCGCAGAGGCGGTCCCGTCTTATCACCCGAATCGAAGGAGAAGATAATGACAGATGGTCATTTTGTCAACGGTCTATGGCTATCCGTCTACAAGGCAGCTGAGGGCATCCTCAGATTAACCCGGCGGGACCTCAGTGGCTGAATCAGCGGAAGACCCTTACAGTTTCCTGTCCAGACGGCTCTAACAAGGTCCCGTAACTGTGTTCGTTTTCTCCAACTCCTGAAAATGACGTAGTCAGCCTTGTCTGTGATAAAAGTTGCTCCTCCTCTGTCAACAGACATAATAACTGTTTTGTCATCTGTCTTCAGCGATCACGACGCCTTTTTCTCTTCGATTGGTAGGGCTTGGTGATATTTCCTTCGTCGAAGTCTGTTCGGAAGGATTGGGGAACCGGTTGGAATAAGATGGCAGCCATACGAGTGAACACGTCCGACACCGCAAAAACGGCGTCCCGAGTGACAATGAAAAATACGTCATAGCGCCTCGAGCGGGAGAACGCCTGAGTTGACCGGGAGGATGATTGGTCGGTATGGGAAGATAAAACTGGCTGAGAGCCTGAATGCTACGAGTGAGCACGTACAGGTACTCGCGAGGCGTGCGGCGTTACAACGGGCGCCCGGAATGGGACTACTAAAGGTCTATTCATGCTAGCTTGTTGATGAGTGGAATGAGTTGTTGGACCGCAAAAACGCGTGAATCAGCGGCGTCTGACCCACAAATAGGGCGAGTATATAAAGGCGCGACAAATGAGAAACAAAGGAAGCCCACTGCGGCATTGGCCACTGTGACCGACCTCATCTCCAGTCGGTTTGCTGCCTTTATTGCACTGCTTTATTATGGTCGAGGGAGCGGAGGATTAGTTCAGTCGCGTGCAACCGTTTTTCAACGTGACGCATCAACTATCATTTTAACCCTCGCGGAAGAGTAAACTTCGTGTTTTGAAAGGTTAGGAAGCGATTGAATAACGTGATTCTCGGATTTGCGAACCACATCAAAGGAGCTCCTGCTCGGTATGAACACATGCTAACTCCAATTCACGTGATATTTAAGTGAGCGAAGATTGTTTCATGGAGTTTATGGTATTAGCACGCGTGTGGCGGACGCATAGTGGAGCTTTACGCCTTATAAACCGCTTCTGCTACTGCTACCCCCGGTCGTCTCGATCTCGTCCCGCCGGTGGACCAGGATTGCCGTGGGGAGTAAAAGCAAAGTCGACGCTACAACATTTACCCGTATTATAGTCCAAAACACGCACAGGTCGCCGTTACCTCCTACTATAACGACAGATCCCGTTGAGTCAGCCTCTTGGAGTATCATTATATTGCAGCCTGAAACTAACTCCAACACTGCTAAAAATGCCCTTTAACTCCATTGTCTAGGTGAATTTACAAGATTCGCCAGTCAGAAACACTAATGAGTACGGATTTGCAAGGATTACAAAGTGCTAGTGTCCCAAAGACCGAGAAGATGGCATGATTAGTCAACTACTTCAACTGGTGGTTTGACAAATGAGCAGTGACACACATTTTACATTGAAAGGTGGTTGTCAGATTAGAGTGTTTCACTGGGTGACAAATTATTAGACATTCGCAATTCAGGCAGACAGTTGGCCTAAAAATAATTTTTTCCATAGTTCGCGTTCTCAGCCACCTCATGAAGCCGGGTGTCTGTTTTTGACCAGCACAATCAAAGGGTTCTTGAAAAAAAAGCATCTTCTATGAGTTCCAATCGGGCTACATTGGTAGAATACAATTGAACAGATTTGTTTTAGCACGTCTTGGACGTAGACGGTCTGCTTAGAGTACCGAACAAAGTTAAGTAAACGGCACATATTTCGCTTACACATTGACTTTATTAGCTTTAATTTTTTGTCTTGTCAATGCTGCGTGAAGTGTGAGTTGATTTAGGCGGAGAAGCCCGTTTCGAAGGGCACAGTAAAAAGGGAAAATCAAAATCAAAATGCCTTCATTTATCCTTTGTCAACAGTTTCTGGAGTATGAGCTCGATGGCCAAAGAATGTGGTTCTGAACATCAGTTACTGCTAATATGGGTTTGGGTAGTGCTAGCTGGGGACGGTCAATAAGCCAGAAATGGCCGTTGCAGTCTCATTTTTCTTTGTCGACAATCCAGTTTCAGTTTATTTGGTAAGGATAAATCGCAAAGCCTTTGAAATCCCCAGTGATTACAAGTCAGCTCGTTAGAAATAACTATACACGAAGAATGAAAATATTCGCTATTATTCTGCATAGACTTCTGGTCGACCTGCGACCGACCGAAAGGGCTCTGGATTGAGTCCTAAACCAAAACATGACGAAAGTATCCTGTGACTCAATCGGCGAAGACAATTCTGTTATAAGGAACGGAAACAGTTCGAGTCACGACATAAGGCGAAAGGAAAATTACTCCACACCTGGCACGTCACATCAAGCAATCTGCGAAGTGCACGCAGCAAATCAGTTTGCTTGGCAATATTAGGCAAGCTTAATGCAGTCCGGCCAATGCCAGAACGATCCTCGGAGATTTTGCCGTGAGAGATTCTCGCGGAGGAAACAACCATTTCCCACCCCGCATTCCCGACGACAGAATGTTTTAGAACCTGTTGGATTACAACAAAGAGCGAATCTTAGCGAGATGTAAATATCGTTATTTAGGATGGCAGCATAGAGCTTGTTACCAGATGCCGTCTCCCTTCTCTTGTATTCGCAGTTCAACATACCTACATCCATTAACTTCCGTTTGAACTCTAACCAGTTTTGGGTTCCGTTCAGGCCTGTTCTTGCCCTTCAGCTCTTTTATGACCCGTCACTCCTGAGGACTTGCTTGAATCTATTTCAGCACACTCTAGTGTTATTCATTCCTATTCTAGTGGGCTAGTTAAAATAACTCTTGGAGAAGTTAATAGTGGCACACGTTTGGCCAGATTTTGGAGGGCTTGGTACCGTTCTGCTCATCAGTAACTTTGACGCTGCCGGAGGTTTCACAGTTCTTAGTAGTCGATATAACAGAGTCTAAGATCCTGACATCCAGTTTCTCAAACACAGCGGACGCCATGTATTGTCACATGATAAAGGTGCGGTTCAGTCCCTTTCAGCGTTCTCAGTTGCAATATATTCAACTATCAAGGGTACGATCTATATCACTTTCCCTGCTATAAATATCAGTGCGGATGGATTTGCTTGGGAAGGCCGCAGAGCTGACGTTCCTGCACAGGACATAAAACTGCACTACTAACGTAAATGAAATCCTGCCGAAGTGCCAGACTAACTTTCCTCTAACAGTCTAACCACTCTTCTTCAACTGTACTGGCTGTTTTCGCTCAAACAGGAGGGACGCTGCAGGAGGGACGCGCAACACACGTACTGGCGTTCTTAGTCAGACTGCTGTACGTAGCTGGTGGCTAGAGCTCGTAACATATAGGCTGCTGGTCAAGATAACTACGTTATCTTTAGATTACACAAGACCTGGTTAGACTGATCAGCTGATGTTGCCAAGATAGAATAAGGAAAGAACTGAACACTTTCGGAAGTGTCAAGCAAGTATGGGTGAATATGGATCCTGCACTCAGATACCTGGTGCTTGAACATATAAGGCGTGCATAACCACACCAAAATACTTGAAGGCTCTTTTGTTGCCCATAAGTATGGGATGGAAAGTCCTCACTGCTCTCAGAGCTTATTCGCCTCTGTTGAATTTAATCTACTTTGTATAGCCGATTACTTTGAATGCCAGACACTTATTCATTTGTTCGTGGAAACAGTTAGTCCTGAATCAGCAATTGGATTCCAAAACGCATTGTTGCTTACTACCGTCAACCTTGCTGTCATCGTTGCCCTCATCGTACGACTAGGACAAATTTCTGCAAACCTGACGATTCTGCTGGCAATCTGAGCCTAGGCAACACAGCCTATAACTCCTACATATCGTCTCGAACTGTCCACCGTACCTTTGTAACAGGACCTACTAAAGACTGAGTCGATAATTTCTACACTGCTTGTTGAGCTGCTTAGATTTGTGCACCTGGCATATTACCAAAAATCTTAGCTAAAAAGTCCTTCAGGCCTTGCATTCTTGAGATTCTCCGACAAACCCAACCGTACACACAGTCTTCCCTATTTGGCCCTAGGCGACGTTTTTTTCTTCTATTCCTGTGGCCTGCTCCTTTTCCATAACTTCACGGCATGACTGAAGTACGCACTGACGTCCGAAAAATAGGGCCCGAGTGTGGCGTCGATCCAGCGATCACCCCTTGCTTAGTCAAGTGCGCTAACCCCCCCCCCCGCCACCGCAGCACGTCGGCGAGCGAGATCACATAGTCTACTTAACTGTATGGACGCAGAAAATGCAGGCCAAAGCTGCAGCGGATGCCAGTTTCGAGCAGTCCAGGTCAACTATCTTGAGGAAAAAATCACAAAGATGAAAGCCCAGTTGCAATGCAGTCTAGACCAAGCTAACGCCACCAATATGCCCATTGAACGAGTAACCAGAAGTAGGGCAAAAGGTCCCAGCATAATCGGCACGCCAGCACCTATTACAGCAGCCCCAGAGCGAATAGCTAAAAAGCGAGAAAATAACGACCAGAAAGGAAACCCAAAAACTGAAAAGAAAAAGAAATCAAACTGTAAAAAGGCCGAGGAAAACGGACGGCTACTTCCGGAAGATGCCTCTTTAGCGGCCGAAACAGAGACACTGACAAATATTCCGTCCCTCATGGCAAATGCTGTGTGTTCAAACATCTTTGCTGACTCTCAGAAGCAGTCCGATCTCGATAGACCTAGTACGAGCCGTGGAATCGATTCATCCATCACAGCCACAGAGTTCTATCCGCAGTCTTCTCTGCCAAGCGTTTCTTCCAAGGTTGTCAACATAAGAGTCAAACAGACGGCGCAAGCGCATTTGCTCCATCATCACCAGCGCGTAGTCCCGGAGCGTTACGTCACTAAGGGAACCACAATTCCGTAGAAAATAAAAAAGAGACTGACAGAGAAAAATTTCTTATAATTCAGGGGCTCCCTGAATCAAGTGCAAATACCCCCAAGGAGCGGGTATCGGAAGACCTATCACTCTTCCAAGGTCTTCTCAATAATATTTTGGAACCCACGGAGGCTATTGAAGTGATCAAGGCCTTCCCCTTGGAAAACGAGCAGATAATCCATCAGTGTCCATTCGTCCCCGGCCTCTTAAAGTTGTGCTGGCCAGCAGCGACCAGGCCAGTCTCATTTACTCCAGGCGATTCAGGACTAAAGGCTCCAACCCAGGTGTTCTTTTCAACCGGACTGCTCTCCAGTGGAACGGCTCAAACGTCGTCAGCTAGTTCTATAACTAAGAAAGAGGCTCAGCGAGGGGGAGAACAATTTAGTTATATACAACAACCAAGTATGGCGGCGTCCGTCACTCTTCCTTTGGACAGGTCCGGTCCGAATGACCGCGCAGCCGACATATTAAGTGAAGGCGTTAACCAAAATGTAACCACATCTTCCGTCAGCCGGAAATTGACATTCTTGTACACCAACGTGCAGAGTTTGCTATCAAAGCTCGACGAGCTAAAGACCCACATCTGCGACCTATCCCCTGACGTAATCTCCTTAACAGAAACCTGATTGACCCAACACGTGGACGACCGTGAGCTGGCCTTGCCTGGCTACCAGATGTTTAGAAGGGATAGGGCAGGGCGTCAGGGAGGGAGCATATTCACGTATGTGAAAAATGGGCTAAATGTATCATACAAGACCGATAAATTTTCGTGCAGTTCCGAGGCAATCTGGCTGTCTATTAAAGTGCCGAGCTCGCCTAGCCTCGATGTTTTGACAGTTTATCGACCGCCGAGACGGGACAACATGGCCGACGCTCGCCTGCTGAAGAAGCTCAAAAAGTTCGCTACGCGGCCGGATATTCTGATCATGGGCAACTTTAACGCGCCCCATATTGACTGGAGCTTGACCCATACAAATAGTTCAGAACAGACCTTCGATAGGAGTTTTCTGAACACGGCACTAAAGTTATTTCTCATTCAACACGTCATGTTACCAACTAGAGTACGCGAAGGCCAACAAGCCAACTGTCTTGATCTTGGCCTTACGAAGTCACAGGACAGCATTGATGAGGTGTCATGCCTACCCCCTTAGGTAAAAGTGACCACGTCGTTCTTCTATGGGATTACTCGCTATTTTCCATGCCCGAGAAACCCGTGACAGTTAGAAGAAACCTTTGGCGCGGGGATTTCGACCAAATGAGGGCTGAAATTTCACGCATTGAGTGGGAGTCCATATTTGTTGGAAGCAGACTCGAAGACTGGCAACGGTTCGAGAAATTCTGCACGAGCTGATCGTAAACCACTGTCCGCTTTCACGGAAGAGGTTAGTTAACAGACCTCGATGGCTTACGCAAGCCTTGAAGAATGAAGTGGATAAAAAACGAAGGCTGTGGAAAAAATCGCTTTCTGACAGGAGCCCCACATCTATATGCGCGTAAAAAATGCAAAGAAACCGAGTCAAGAGCCTTATCCTCAAAACGAGAACGGAATTCGAACGAAATCTGCTTAACCGTGCCGCGGAGAACCCTAAATTATTCTGCGGTTACATAAGGCAGTGCACGCGGAACAAGGACCCAATACCGCTGCTAAGAACTGCTGATGGCGAACATCTCACTGAAGACAGGGCGAAAGCTGATCACATTTCAGAATTTTTTCGGTCTGTTTTTAGTAGCGAAACAGGATTCAACCCTTCGGCCCTTCAATCCTTCGAAGACACCCCAATTATAGAGACCGTCCAGTTCAGTGAGGGTATGGTTCTGACGGAGTTGCTGAGGCTAAAGGAATCCAAATCACAAGGTCCCGATGAGATTCCGGCGAAGATTTTGAAGGAACTCGCCTGTGAGTTGTCCAAGCCACACTCCATGCTTCCCATACATCCTTCGAGACCGGATATCTGCCACCCGACTGGAAGTCGGCGTGGATTACGCCGCTGTACAAGGGCGGAGATCGGGTTTTTGCAAACAATTACAGACCTGTCAGCCACACCTGCATTTGCTGTAAGATTATGGAGAAGATAATAAAGCAACAATTAATGCAGTTTCTTGAACAAAGCCATTTGCCTTACGATTCCCAGCATGGATTCCGCAAAAGCAAATCCTGTGTGACAAACCTGCTCTACTGTCTGGAACACTGGACCAGGGCTGTTGATAGAGGAGATATGGTACATGGCCTTCGATAGTGTGCCTCACCACCGCCTTCTATACAAACTTAGTCGTGCAGGAGTGCGAGGTAAGCTTCTGATGTGGATTCGGAGCTTTTTAATCGGCCGCTCTCAAGCCGTCCATGTTAGTGACCAGCAATCTGCCGAGGTTGCCGTTAGGAGTGGTGTTCCCCAAGGCTCTGTTCTTGTCCCTACACTGTTTCTCGTATACGTCAATGACTGCGCAAACGAACTGAATTGCGATGTCGCAATGTTTGCCGATGACATAAAGATCTGGAGTACCATACGAAGCTAAGTTGACGAGGCGCGACTGCAGACAAATCTGGACAACCTCGAGCAATGGTCGAAAGTCTGGCTTCTACCGTTCAACGTAAACAATTGTAATTTCCTACGCTTCGGCAGAACCAGTTCTCCTAACGACACGGTCTACCGTCTGACTGGCAAACCACTGCAAGAAGTCGACGCCCAGAAGGACCTGGGTGTATGGATCACAACCTCGCTTAGGCTTTCGCTGCAATGTTCCAAGGTGGCCAAGTCGGCGATGTCCATTCTATACCTCGTCAAACGGGCGTTCTCCTCCTTTGATGAAGACTGCTTCGCCAAGGTCCTTCAAACTTTTGTGTGACCGCATCTGGAGTTTGCTATCCAAGCATGGAGACCCTGGATCGCTAACGACCTTGGCATACTTGAAAAAGTTCAACAGCGAGCAACGAAACTTGTATCTGGGCAGTGGTCACTACCCTACAAAACACGATTAGCTAATCCTGCCCTCTTTCCTTTCAGTTACAGACAGCTACGTGGGGACCTGATACAAGCTTTCCGCATCGTGCGCAATCAGGGCTGCTGTCTCGCATCAGGAGACTTCTTCGAGTTGGCGACCACGACTAACCTGAGAGGCCATCCACTCAAACTGCGTTTGACTGGTGCCCGACTAGACACACGAAAGTTCCTCTTCTCTAACAGAGTGGTTGCAGCTTGGAATGCCTTGCCTGTGGATGTTGTTATGTCGGGATCCGTAGGTACTTTTAAACAGAGGCTAGATCGCCATTGGAGCGCGAATCACAATAACGGCAGTCTATCGCCACCTTGATAGCCAACATAGACAATTTAGTGTTGTGACGGTGCTACTACCACCATTTAAGTAACATATGTTTATGTAATTTACTAATTTGGACTACGTCTCACACCGCTGCTCTCATTCACCACGATGCCTGTAGACTAAAAAATTTCACTTCTTTTCCCGTATCTTAAGTGTGCTTCAACTGTCTGCTATATTTAATCAACAAAGCAAGTTAATGTGCCTCTAAATCCTGTTAACGCATTACATTCTGTACACATCTGTGCAGTTTTAGCTATTCGCTCGCATTTCTTTCCTGTTACTTCCTTTCCATTTCGTCCATATACTTTCTCTGCATGTAACCAATAGGGATTTCAAAGGTACACACCTGCTTTCCCTGAAATATACTGATACTGATACTGAATCCCTGCACTTCAACGAGTCCACTCGCAAGAAGGAATGCACATTTGATATTACTTCCTCTGTAGCACTTATTGGATATGCAGACATTATGTTGATCAGCCCCTTCTGGGATGTCATGTTACAGAGAAAAGAGAGGAGATATTTTCTTCACTGGTGGAATATGAAGTTATAGTTGACAGCAATATTGGGGGCTTAGGTCAAAATTTGCACCCTAGCCCAAGTTTCAGTTGATGCTTACCTTCAGCTAGGACAGTGCGCAATAGTGCGACTTTACACTAAAATTACGAGTCGCGTAAGGTTTCCGTGACCTGCACCGCCAGTAGGTGATACTAAGACTCACACTTCGACCTACCGTTAGACTTACTGATGCGGCCAGCATTGTGGCTAGGATTCCGGTTTGGCACCTGCTAGTAGTAATGCGATATTCGAGCCCACCCGTTTGTAATATTGAATGAAGGTCTTCCGATTCAAGACCACGTCGTCGCGCTTGTCGAGATGTACTTCGATGTAAATAGTTTTGACCCCTTCTACTGCTAAGTTATCAAACACAAAGCATGCGCTCCAGATTATGTAGTCAAATTCACAAAGAACGCTTCTTTTGATTGGAACGTGGTATAAATGATTTAGTCATAAAATAATTCGTCGCATGTCTACACCTGCTATTATAGTCAAAATAATCATATGCACCTGTCTCGTTCCAGCCGCGGCATCCTGCGTGAACCTGCAAAATATAACCAGTCTTTCTGTTTGGACAAAGTCAATTTCAGATTACAGTCTGCCCTGCTTCGCTGTGGCGTTCGGCTTCCTGGTGCGGCTAATCTCAAGCGTCGCTTCCGCCGTCCTTGTCCCAAGTGTCAGCGCAGTGTGGGCATTGAAGTTAAAGTAAGACGAAGGGGATGCTGAAATCGTTTGTGGGGAAAGTAGCCGAGACTCTCACCCTAAGCCTAACCTTACCTCTTAACCCTATCCTAAACGTTAATGGAAACCGTAGCCGAAACTCTAACCCTAACCCTAACGATAGCCCTAAACCTAACCTACACCATAAGCTAAACCCTAATCTTAACTGTAGCCCTAACCCAAACACTAACTCAAGCCCTAAATTTAACACTAGACGTAAACCTAAACCGCAATCCAAACACAAACACTAACTGGAGCCCTCAAACTTAACGCAAATTCTAATCCCAAATTTAGTTTTCAGCGTAAAATTAACGCAAACCCTTAAGCTTACCCTATCTCTAGACGGAAATATCACGTCGCTCTTTTGCGTCAAAAATCAACAGCAAACTTGAGCACTTGTTATAATGCACCACATTTGGTTACACGGTCGTAGTTAGTGAACTCATTATTACAAAAATACAAATGAAATTGAAAGTGACTTCAGAGCCCTCCCTAACATATATCCTTTTTACCAAAACCAGTGAAAAAGTGATCGCCACTGACTGACTAACAAAGGTTTTTCAGACAGGCATCTTTGTCAAGGGTATAAGTATACCTCACAACTAGACCTTTTTAAGTTCTTTTCGGTTTTTCGAAAATATGACCGCATATGGCCATACAGTTGAATGCATGAACGTTTGTATAAACTTACTATGATGTTTAAAAATGACGATTACTAGTAGTCATTGGTCATTTGTGTTTTCAAGACCTATATATCACTTTAGCAAGGTGCAAAAGAAGTTCCTAAGGTGATATGCAGGCTGCATTGGTGAGATTTTTGAATTTTTTGCTTCATGGAAATAATTTTGTGGGCTATAACCCGGGTGACAATACGATACATCGTGCATATATGCACCATATGTTAATTATAGTTAACAGTAAAGAAAATAAACTTATTTAATTTACTGTTAACTATAATTAACATATGGTGCATATATTTACAATGTATCGTGTTGTCACCCGGGTTATAGCCCACAAAATTATTTCCATGAAGCAAAAAATTCAAAAATCTCACCAATGCAGCCTGCATATCACCTTAGGAACTTCTTTTGCACCTTGCTAAAGTGATATATAGGTCTTGAAAACACAAATGACCAATGACTACTAGTAATCGTCAATTTTAAACATCATAGTAAGTCTTTGCAAACGTTCATGCATTCCCTAGGGAAGGCACGCATATACTTAAATCATGCAAGAGTTATTTCAAGAACGAAGTGTGAAGAAGTTTGAAATACGTTTTTTTTTAAAAAAATGCATCGAGTGACATTTCAATCCCCGCTGAAGAAGATCAGCCTGCTTCTTGGTCAGATCGTACAACTATACACTACACTGTCTAGTGCATTTTGCAGTTCTGTTTACCAGTGTTTCATCGCGCTGTCTTCCTCTCCGAAAAAATCCTTAACCAGGATTTCTGACACTAGAAAGCACGGTCACATGTGTAGTATGGACTTCTATGGAAGAATTCGTCACCATTTCAGACGATCACAAAATTCTTCTATGGAACCTAAACACTCTTCAAAATACAAAGCTTCTTACTCTGCCTGACAACATATTTCCAGCATCCATTGGCTGGGTTCCAAAAGTTGGTGGTGGAATGAGTGGAAAACAAGGCTCCTTTTCCGGAATATTCATTTTGTGCTCGACTGATGGTAGCTCTCTTTTCCATGCGTCATTTTACTGGAATTATAGGTTTCTTTCATTTAGTTAACAAGTCCGGCCGAATCGAAAAAAGTGTGGAGGCTCACAAAGGGGCCATTTTGGGTTTCGAGTGGAGTTATGATGGAAATTCTTTTGCAACATGTACGTACACACATTATCGTTCCGTATTGCTAGCTGGTGAGGATGGTCAGTTGAAAATCTGGTCGAGAAACGGAATGCTTCGGTCAACTCTTGTGCAAAAAAGTAGGTTTTTATTTTACATTACTGTCTGAAGATACTTCTGTCTATTCATTGGCATGGGGACCAAAATCAGCAAACATAGTTTACACCAATGGAAAAAATTTGGTTATTCAGTCTATAAGAGCAAACGTTCTACCTATCAGTGTGAGTCAAATTGCTTTGTTACATCTTTGGATGTTATCTGTCTCTTAAAAATGCTTAATCATTCTTTCAGGCTTTGTTTATGACGTGCTTTTTGTCTGATAGGTCTTTTTAGTGCATTGTTTGAAAAATGAGACACGGGCGTAGCTGTATATGTAACACCGACCCCATTTGATGAATACGATCTTGTGGACCTGCACACAAGAGAGCCACTTCTTACTTTTGCGGTCGACGCCTTTAGAGGCTTCGTTTAGCTACATCTTGATGATTTATCCATCTTTTGTAAATCCCAAAATCTGAATTTCATCTTAGTTGAAAGCCAGCTAACTAGGAGTTTCTTCTAGCCTCATTTTTATTAGTTGACCTAATTGTAGAGTAAAAACATATAGAATAGACAAGTATTTAGCTTAAAATTTCAAATTCATCGTTAAACTAATGAAATATAATTGCAGAGGTTACTCCATGAGTCTACAATAAAGTTCATGCTGCTATTACCGATGAGGAAAGGGAGAATACGCGCGTCGTTCGGTAGACTTTGAGCGTCGAGATTATTATATGCCTGATTTATGCACACTGGGTCTTTTATTATTAGCATTACAAGCGTAATTTACTTACTTGAATCACATGTCTCAGTTTTAATGGCATTCTTTTAGTGGAAAGCGCACGACGGGATAATTCTAAAGGTGGGTTGGAACCCCGTCAACAATCTTATCCTCTCCGGCGGCGAAGACTGCAAATATAAGGTAGGTTTGCAGACTATACAGATACAGATACTTAGATATGGGATAGTTTTGCAAGACTCCTATTTGCTAGCCAAATGAGTGATTTTCCAATCACATCCCTTGCGTGGTCCCCCGATGGTCAGCTCTTCACAGTCGGCAGTTACAACACCATTCGTCTTTGCGACCAGATTGGCGTAAGTTTTTTATTCCCTATCTAGCACCCACTTTAACGTTGCTTTTATGCTGTATTTGAGTTGCAACTACTCGTATCGTCTCAGTCTCTTAAACGCACATTTCCCACCCAAGACCCCTGTTTCGTTGAAGCAGGCTTATTTTTATGTTCATAATTACTAAGACTAAGCACAAGTGGGCTGTTACTTTTCAATTGAAAATATTTCCTTCCCAAAATTTTGCCAAGAGTTTACAGGATTTTCGATCTAACTTGTTGTCAGTGGCAGAAAGATATGTGAACTTAAAACATGGATTTTTGTTCTAAGATAATGACGAAGAAGGACAAACATCGGGAATTCTAATTAAAATTGCAAAGAAATGTCGAATTTTGGCAAAAGATTTCTGCGCTCCGGAACTTTTTATCGAGTCCATTCCCGTAGATATGAGGATAAGTTAAAAACAAACGGTTTAAATAGATCAGAAAAAGAAGATGCTGTCGCTGAAACAAGAAGTTTATTGGTTCGAAGTTTCAGATTGTTACTCAAACCACCCCTTCAGGATAGTCCCAACTGCCTCTGATGACGGGTTCGTGTGAGAGTCGAAAACGTCAGGCCAAGAATTTTTCTATTTCAATGATCACATCTTCCGAACTGTTCCCCGTAACTCGCCTGTTCGCTTCAGTCAGAAATTCAAGCAGGGCCACAAGTGACTGTACCGATTGTGGAGCAGATGCAGAGCTTTGTGCGTACAGCAGACGAGTAACTGTTTTCTAAGTTTTCGGTTCTGGTAGCTAAGGCCAGATATTTTGCCTGTTTTTAGTAGAAACGTTACGTAAGTTTATTCGTTTGCCATTCACGGGATTTACCTCTGTTTAAAGAAGATCATTGCATTCCACGTCGTGTCCTTTTTATGCTTTTTCTTTCTGCTGGTTAAAACTGTCGTGCTTCAGTCGTGAGAGTAAATACGCGAGCATGTTGGTACTAGACGCATTGGAGGAACAACACAAATGACTTCATTTAAACGCCAGTAGTTCCCTTGCTGAGAGAGACAGTAGGCAAGAATTCCTGACTCAAAGTTATCGTTCGGGTAATAATTAAATATGCAAGTCCGCGTTTTTGTAATTGCAACATGCCTACTTATTTCATTCTGCTACGCGTGTTACATTAAAACTGCTTTTCCGGCCAAGCTCGAGAAAACGATTAAAAAGTCAAATTGGCGATTAAACTTAGGGTTACGACTAAGGTTAGACTTGAGGTTAGGGTTGGGATAAAGGTTAAGGTACAGTTTGCTTACCGAATTCCATCTTGCCCAGTCTGGCCCCTTTCAACCAATAACCCTAAGATACCTGTTTTCCGTCTGTTTACATTTCCCTACCTTACATCTTTCAAACTGCACATTTTGCTTAGGCTCCTCGTTGGAGTATAAAACAAGTAATTGGTAGAAATGTGAGCTTTCGCAGTGCCTTCCGCAGATTTCATTAATTGCCGCGGCCGTCTGCCATACCGATAAAGCGGTAAAATGTGGTTATGTAGCCACACCTGTCGGACACAATACTGTTGACCTACTTAATTACTTTGAGGTGGTGTGATTACGTTGGCATGGTGTTGCTGTGCGTTGGGGTGTTTGTTCTGTTGGCGACCTTGTCTCTTTGTTGCAGTGTCTACCTTTTTTGACCCGATGCCGGTGGTCCTTCTTGACTTTCGACCTGTCGTCTCCTTATATCTTTCGCGTTGGAAGTTTCAGGTTTAGGGTTTATGGCTGCGGTTAAGGGTTGGAGTTAGGGTTAAAGGGTTAGGGCAACTATTTCTTAACCACTGAAAGTACAACCGCGCATCCCCAATAGCTTTTCTTTTGCATACAATTACTCGATCTGGTCGTCTGTGCGTTCCCCGGTCCTACCTGTAAAAACCCCTATTCCCACCGGTCCTGTATAACAGGTGGCCGGGATTTGTTTACCTCAGGTGCGACTACATAATCACATCTGACTGATAAAACTGATATTAGCAAAGTTCCTGAATTCCAGGAGTCACGGCGCTCTATTTCGAAGTGGACTTACACATTCAATCCTTGCTATCACTTTTGATGAGATATAAATTGTCGAGCGTCTTTTGACCTGTGACGAGTTACACGGATTTTTAACTTTTTTACTGCCCCCGTTTTCAGTGGTTTCACACAGTTGAAAAGCCAACTACTGGCAGCATATTGAGTTTGTCCTGGTCGGCGGATGGTACACAAGTGGCTGCAGCGGGTGCCAATGGTCAAGTAGTCTTCGCAAAGATAGTCGATCAGTCGATGGAGTGGGAGGGTCTTGAAGCCACTGTTCGAGATGAAAGGCTTATTACAACCTTCAATGTTAATGACGGAGCAGTGGAGAAGTTGGAGTTCCGTGACCGCGTGGTGAAAATGTCCGTTGGATATGGACACCTCATCGCAATCACTACCTCACAGTGCTACATTTACAGGTGAGTCTGTTTCTTGTCTAGATCCGACACATTAGGCAGACACGGCGAACCCATGAGAATGGATCTTTAAACCGGTTTTATACTCGGACTTTACACTCGAACGGATTAAATTGACACGTGCAACTTAGGATACATTTGAACTCGATTAAGGGTCTCGGCTGTACATTCGGCAAGTGGTTGTAAAAGAGTTTGCCGGTAAGAGCTCAACACGACGTAGTCTTATAAGCATGTGCTTGAGCTCTTTCAGGACGTTTACAAAACTTTTTCCTTTACATCAGTTCAGCTGGTCTGTGTTTCATTACGAATTTCTATACACAAATTGTTTGACGGGCCTAACAGCCGAAGACCGCCTCCCGGATGGCCTCCGCTCAAGAGGCTGATAGTGTCGATGCAAATCTATGGCTTTTTATTTTAAAAAATTGCCTGCAGTTCTTCGTCTGAATTGTAGGATGTTGTTGTTGGTATTTGGATCCCGAGAAACCTGTTATAGAGTAAAGCCAAGATTGTGAAAACTCCATAAGTAGAATTTATGTAACCAATAGCTTGGAAGCTAGCGCGGAAAAGTACAGTTTTATAAGAAAGACCTAAGAATCAACTACAATCTTGATATCTTTTATAACGCAAAAGGTCTAGCTAATATCCTTCATTAAAAGTTAGTGCTTGGATAACAAATTTTAAAGTGTAGGACGTTTAACCCCAGGTTTGCAGTTTTTGCAATGTTGGCCCTCGATCTTATCCGAAAATACTGACCTCTTAAGTAATTAGCAAGAATACTAGTCAGCAATGAATGCATCAACGACCTGTTTCTTTTCCTAGTGTGAAAAACTTCAACACACCATCAATCACTGAACTGAAGGATAACAACGTGCTTTTGGTTCTTCAGGCTCAGGAGTAAGTCATATAGACGCACCGTAACCCCCCCTCCCCATCGGACCTCGATGGTTTGCTGCTTTGTCCTGCACTGTTTGTCTCTATTTCGCTTGTGTTCCAAGGGACATTGAACTAAAGCGAGATTTCTCTTTTGGCTGTCAGTTTGTTCCTGCTCGTCGATTCCGGAGGCTTCTTCCTATACAACTATGAAGGACGTTTCATTTCCTCTCTGAAGATGCCTTCCCTAAAGGCAGAAGCTATCTATCCTGGAGTCGTGACCTTAAGCGGTGAGACAATGGCCGTCAGGGACACGGAGGACGAAAAAGGTACTTGTCCATCTCGCTCTTTGACATCCGCTAAATAAAAACAGATAATTACCTGTATTAAGTGGATTAGCACTGACAGATTAGAAGCCTTTATCGGACACTGGATCTTGCGTGATCTCCAGAACTGGTATCGGATTGTGAGACCCTTTATGTGTGGCCTACATAAGACGATAGCGGCCGGTCGGAAATAAACTGTGGCAACACCAGAGGTATACGACAACATGTTTGGTCATACCTACCGGCTGGGCAAAGGTACAACAGATGTGCTATTGTCGAAAGGTATGATCGTCAACGCAAAGATTCCCAAATCATGGGTCAGGGAAGACGGATTGGGTTGGACAACTTAACTGACGTGTATGAGCGTACAAGAGGCTCTGCAAGCAGTTGCCGCCAGCTGTCTCCCCAGGCAAGTTTTTTCGTTGGGGTTATTAGCCCCCAGCGCGTGTGCGCGCCCTCCGCTCTGTCTCAGTGTCCGCCAACCAATCAGGGAAAGGGCAGAGTTGGTTCGCTTAGAGCACTCGCGAGGCTCGCGCAGTCCCGTCAGCGAATTGATGGGAGTGTGAGGTGGACAGAAGGCCAGATAAACATGAAATTTTGACCTAAATTCTGAAATGCACGTCCGCTTTGAAAAGATTACTTAGATGGGGTTGTGATATCGATTATCGTGCGGCATAACAGCACGATATTATATCTTACAGAAAACGTCACAAAAATATCCTCTCTTGTAACCATTTAGTAGAAACTAGCGTTTTCTCCAAATTGGATACTCAAAGAAAGGGTATTTGTCGGTTATGAAATAGTTTCTAATTGTGAGATTTTTCAAGACCGCGAAATGTGCATTCGTGCGGCATCGCATCAGCACGTTTACTACTGCTACTTATAAAGTTCACAATCTGGGTCATAACCATTGTACAATTCTTTGAGTCCTAAATGGTGTCTTCCTAGAAGTGTAGAGAAATACGTGACATTCATTTGACGGAATGTATACAGCGTATATTTTGGAAACCCTGGATGCAAGTATAACTGCGGGTGGGACCAAAATTATTTGGGAATTAGGAATGTTTTAAAAACCAAAAAACACACTTCAGGTAGAAAATTTGAAAATGACACAATTTGCAATTCAATTGTAGCTGTGGAAAGGCCTACTACTGATAAAAATTGTTGTGTTTTTGTAAACGTGTCATGAGTTTACCAGTCATGTGTATGGGTGAGATTTTTATTATATAAAACCCCCGTTCTCTTCCTGGCGACGATGGGTTCCATGAAGTTTCGGAGTGTCCCTGCAGGGTTAGCCAAAATTTCACTTTCCTCGGTGTCTCGTCAGTCGCCACCCCAGCTTCCCATAAAAACTAGCTCGTGCAGAGCATCCTTAAAAATCGCCTTTCAGATCTTATGACGATGGATATCGTCCGAAATGGCGGGTTCGGCCATGGCTACACTAGGTTAGCCAGGATATGCCCCAGTGTCGCCAAAACAAACTATAGCCGTACAGGCCAGGCCACATGAGTAAACTGTCACCAGGTGACATTTAGCCGTGTCCACACTGCAGTAGCCTACGAAATCAAGGGTGTGCAAGACCATTTCTTTCGAGAGTCCTGCTGGCATGCCAATTTCACAAATGCGGAACTCTGCAGGGAGCAGAAACTAAAAATATCAAAGCAGTGATATTAAAGACACATCTTCGAAGTGCAGGGCATGTCATGTGTGGAGACAGTCCTGAAATACCGATACTAAAGCACAATAGCGAAATTTCATTATTGGCAGCAGAGCAGCCTTCATAAGATGTTCTGGGACTGCACCAGAGTCAACAGCGTGCTTGCTGAACATTTTCTCAGACAGATAACTTGTTGAGCCTATAGCCAAACTGTCTGGCGCATCTTAGTAAAACACTTCAATATGAAACCTCTTTGACGCCCTGCAGACACGACAGCTGTTAATGGACAAATAAGATTAGAAATATCAGGGCGGGGGCCTGTCTCCAGCCCGGATGTGCAGGGCGCTTGAGGACTGGAACCTGCAGCCAAATTTAAATCGCGTCGGGTTGTCCGTCTATCGCAAATAGCGATGACCATCAGTACTCTGAGGAGAGCTCACAGCTTGTTCGAGAATTATTTTATAGAAAAGATAGCTGTGCATCATTTGCCTCACTGTCTCATCTCGTGCTCATCATGTCTCACTGATAGACCAAATTCAAGATGATCCATTTGAACATGGATGCATTGACTTTCATCTGCGTCTGCCACACACGTGACGGCTCCCTGGACCGTACTTCGCTCATTTGCATCGCATACTACCGAAAGTTTCCATTAGGCCACATTAAGACGGGGCCACTAGGCTAGGCTGTTGGTGCTAAAAGACCGAGCTTTATCCTCAGTTGGTTACCTTTCAAATCCTGCCACCTGGCTCAAGTGTTCAGCAGCATCAGCGCACTCTTCTCCACCTGGGCGATCGTCCACCAATTGCAGCTTGCGAATTCCACGAAAGAGGGTGTCCAATTCGGACCTCTTGACGGCCAAACCGTAAACCTCAATGAGTACACGCACACGTCCTCGGCGTCATAGCTGGCAACGTGTGTGACTTAGGATGTCGGTGGGTCTCGCTGTCAATCTCAGAGTGAGATTTCTCTCTGAATAATTTGCTTGGTTTAATGCATTTTAGTTGTCAATCTATATGAAGTCGCACCTGCTAAGCCGATCGGAGATGGAAAGCCAATCGTACATTCGGTAAGCATTTGTTCGTTTCCAGTGGTTTAAATATCGGTGTAGCTCTTGATTGGAAATCCACTTAAAAACTTTCGGGAACAATTACACCTATATTTTTTTTGCTTCGCTCATATACCTTTCGATTCACTGTCGTCCAGTTGGAGGAGCTTTGTAATAACTAAGGACAATCGATTTTTCTGAAGCTTTATAAGAGGATATTATTTCTAATCATAGTATTTGGGAAGTTCTGCTCAACTTGATGTGCCAATTGGCTCGCTCTTCTTCAGCCTACTTTTTGCGTGTATACATTCTAGCAACTTTTGAGCAATATGCCCAATGTGTTAACCCACGTTTATGCATCGTTTGAAGCGGGCCTTTCATGTACCTTGTATAGTTTTTGCATACTACGCACATCTGGTTAGCGAAAACAGCTCACAGTGTTCTCCTCGCCTTCTTACCAAGCTCAACCAGGCATGTATAGTTGTTGTTACTATAACGGAAAATTTGTTCAGCACGAACTCTTATTAACTCCGTCGCGACTAGCCCTTTGAAATTGTTTTCGCACAATTTGGAGGCAAATACAAATAGTCAGTATGTCATAAGGTACCTGTGGCGGTCCTAGAACCTCGACTCATAGTACGGAGGCGCATGTCACTGACACCATCATCATTGGACGCGACAAGATCAAATGCCTCTACACCCAACTGAACTCGATCGCTCCCGATATATGCTTCCTGATCACAACCGACAGAACGGCGGGTCCGTGGCTCAATGACGGTCTCACACTCAATGACCAACGATCCCGGGTTCGAGCCTCAGGCGTTGCACGACCCTGGGATTTCGTACGGCTGGCTGACGACAGCTAATAAGTCAGAAGTGGCCGCTCCGGTCTCCCTTGTCTTTGTCAGCACCACCTTATCTGTCATTTTGATGGGTACTGCCATCCTATGCAGGAGATGTCTTATTCCTTTCTTCCGTTGTCTGGAAACCTCTGCAAAGTCGTCTGGCTTAAGTGATGAGCATGACAGTGTTATCACTTCATGTTTAGTGGTCCCATTCAAGTCAGAAGGCAGTTTAGATCGGTTGACGTTTTTGACTAACCGCCGTTAGGTCTATTAACTTTGGACGTTTTAGTTCCTGGTATGAATTTATGACAGGCATAAACAGCAGAATTTACTCGTAGCACTTTGTTTCGCAGCGGCTCATAAACTGCAACCCGCTACCGCCCAAATGGCTCTTAAAGCAGGAAAGTAGAATCACCGTTCTTCTATCAGAGAACACTTCCTCGATAGCAGGCACTCTGTTGACCCTAAAACAGCATTCCGAGTGCTTGTTCGGGTACGAGCACCTCGGGAATTGCGCTATCTGGAAGCAGCCAACATTTAGAGGAAGAAACCCGACGTACAAAAACAGTTTGGTCACGTGGTCAACCTCACTTTGTTCTGGTAATCCCTCTTTTTCCACAACGCCCTTTGTACGTTTGCCTTCTCCATTTTCTTCCCTCTACAGTATTTTAAGCTTCTCTTTTTCATTGATTAGACTGTGCGCACCAGACAATGACCTTGTCTGTTTGCATTGATATCTTTGAGCGAACTCAGTTTACTGTATGCTTCGTATACGCTATGTGTGTTACGCGGCGACAGGTTGCAGTTGATAAGCTGTCGCAAAATTTATTGGTACCAGTAAATTCTGCTGTTTACGCCCGTGTTTAGGCAATATAAGATAGAGTTGTAAAGTAGTGGAGGATAGGGTAAACCCCTTCGGTTACACCATCTGGGGAGC
>CACRXP010000226.1:152891-182288 GCA_902702965.1 Spirometra erinaceieuropaei
TAAGACAGGTGACTCCTATTAGTAGCACTCACCCAACGCGAAAATCCATTACCTCAATGCCATAAAGTATTCCCCGAACAGAAGTTGAATGCTGACCTAGCCTGTTGATCTGATGAAGGCTGGCGTTTTCCATATGTATTCGCCGCAGCCATGGCATTTGTGTAATTTGTGGTGGTTAGTTCCCGTCAATCTGTGGTTAGGCTTGAAACATATTTCTGCTGAACGGCTCCTCGAGTTGTTCCCGTAACGTTTGTTACAGAAGTGATTAAAATTTTCCTAACCGAAGCAAATTATAAGCGGGCGGGTTGACTATGTAAAAAAGCATAAGCCTGGATCTAGCGGTTTCACTGCCGACGGAGTTTAGGTCCAGAGGCCGGTCCTGTGCGCTCAGAAGAAACTCGCACGCTCCGCGTCTACCGTGGGCAAGGATCGATCAGCTGTATGCCCGTCTCCGCGTCCCCGTCCCTCCCCCTCCTCCCCCTTGTGACACGCCTCTACCAAACCCTCACTGGCACTGCCGCCCCCCCCCCTCCCTCCCCTATATTCACATACCCCGTTTGCTCGAAAAGACTAACTTTAATCGATGGTCCTTATCGCTCACAGGTTCCGGTTTATACCTCGTTTTCATATAAATGTACAGCCCGATTAGAATTTATCGAAAACACGCGTATGCTCGCCAAATGTTTTTCTTAGTAATATTTTTGGAATCATTGCCGTCTGGAGTACGTTCGGTGAATGTGCTGAAGAAGATGAAACGTGCAGCCAAATAAGCAGTCTTTCTGTTCAACTGTGCCCCCAAACGGGCCACGTGGTAGATGCGCTGGACCAACACGGGGGCCATAATGGACTCTGGCAGGCGTTATCGGAGTTGCGCACCATAAGAAATGCCAACATTTCGGGGCACGATGGCGAACCCGGTTGCCGGCGCACGTCGCGCACACTGGGACCCTGCTACCCCCCCCCCCCCGTTGTTGTGAATCAAAATCCTGGTTATTCGTTGTGTGGACCAGGGTGTGTGGAGTGGAACGCCAAGGTGCGGGCTCGACCGTGCCATCCACCTGCGCCCTCCCCCGTCTCAGGTCTTCTTGACTCTGTCGTAACACCGGGTGCAGATGGGGGAGGAAGAGAGAGTGCGATATATGCTGTGCAAGTATGCTATCATTATAAACTAAACTTTCGCACAAGTCACCGTCCCTGTTCTCACCCTGCTGTGCAGCATACGGTGGACATCGTCGGACGCGACGGTCAAACTGTCTTGTATCTGTTCAACTGGAAACCCTAGGGTTTGAGAATGGACGGACCACAATATTTTTCCCGCAAACCCCTCTAGTAGTCTTCGAAAATAGAGGTGAATTCGAATATTTTATAAAGCACTGGAACATGTACGCATTCTTGTGAAAAGTTTCCATTGAACATTCTATTAGCCATTTCGTATCGATATGCCTCCAGTAGGTATGTGTATGTCACATACTGCATTTGCCGATTTTATGTTTTTCGTATGTTTATTTTATCACACTTTCAGGCAGCATGGTGTCAACCTTCTTGTGGTCAGAAACTGACAACTTTTTGGCAGCTGCCCAGAACGACAAATTAACTATTTGGTACTACCCCACCCTGGCCTTTATTGACAAGGAGCTTTTACCGTTGACAATCCAGGAAACGGATATTCTGTAGGTTTCTGGGCCATTTACTCTTCGATACTCATTCTGCGTGCTTTTACTTTCATTTGTTTGGGATTTATGCAGGTATCTAGAGGCCACCACTTTTTCTCCCCTTCCAGCTTTTGCTTTTCGAAAAAAAACGGGTAAAAACCCCTAGGTCATTTTCCTACGCTCGTCTAACTGTCCCATGAACAGTAATGATGCACACTAAAGGGATTTGAGATCTTGTTTAAAGGTAACGGCCCGGGCAAAGATTGAGACATGTTGCCCAAGCAGACAAAGCTGGGGTTTTTGCTGTTCGTCGCAGTATGACATTGTGATTGGAGCGGTTGACCATAGGCATTTAACAGAGACCAAAGATGGACGTTAACCAACATTTCCAACCAAGAGATGGACGAATTTAGGCTAGAAGGGTCGACGAAAAATGTGGCATTCGTCGTAATGAAACTTTATTGCGAATGTGTGACGAAACATTGGCTTTTGTACCCTTGTCTTCAGTACTCGTCAGGCTAGGCCTTATTCTTGCAAAGTATTCATCGAAGATTTTAGTTGCCTGACTGTGGCTGGGATTTTCTGACCCCTCACTAAGTGCCCTTTCATCTTCAAACGCTGAGTTGGTGGTTTAACTTCCAGATAATGCAGACGTTGCTCTCGTGGAGATCATTGGTACTCATCAGGCGGTTGTCATGCCTCCCTAGTTTATATTATTGGTCCGCTTCCATCCTATGCCGTTCGCTGCTGTAGAGGAGGAGTGCAGCTAGTGTGTCTGCAACAACACTGAGGCATGCTTGTAGTGACACAGGCCTTTTTTATGCTTTTGTCGCATTTGGCCGTGCGATGTTGCTCATCAACTTTCCCTACCCCGCAAAATGTGCTCGGCAAACCACATGTAATGCCTTCCTACCGATGAGAGTGAAGGTGATAATTCGAGATATTATACCATAAAAAGGAAATGTCAATGTGGGAGGCGTACACCTGTGATCTGATGTCTCAACTAGCAGATTAACATATGCACCTTTGAGAGGCTAGTACATCCTGACAGGGATCTCCACACAAGACGTATTCATCGCTGTCTTGTCTCATGGCTCGACAGTTCAGGCAGTATGTGTCGTACACCCCTATTGGTTCGTGTGCTCCTAAAACAGGCCACGCAATAGACGCGCGAGGCCAACGCAGGGGCCAGATCGGAGTCCGGCGGGGGTTATCGGGAATGCGCACCCCATAACAACTGCCATCATTGGGGGTGTGGCGGCACGTCCACGTGCTGACCCACGCCGCGCCCACTGGTATCTGTGCCGCCACTATTTGTGTTGTGGTATAAAATCCTGGCCAGTGTACGTTGTGGACCAGGGGGTGTGATGGTACGCCTAGGAACGAGTCTTTGTTGTGCCAGTCACCTTCATCCTCCCTCGCCTACGGTCTCCTTGACTTTGTCTTGACAGAGGATCCTGGTAGGGTAGGAGGAGAGGGTGCGGTAGGCGCTTCGAAAGTCCCCTATCACTATAACTTGGTTCTCACGCAAGTTGCCATCCCTGCCCTCAAACTGCTGGGAAGTCCACGATGGACATCGTCAGTCACAACGGTCAAACCGTCAGTGGTGCGTAGTGTGTGTCCCTCCTCGTTCACCTTAGTTTAGGTGATAATTAACAGTCGGACTGTTGTACGCCTTACCCGATTTCCTCCTGAATCCAGCCTATTTTGAAGAAATGGTGCAAAACCCCGGAGGTCGCGGCCAGGTTTTACGGCACTTGATTGGGCGACTTGCTGAGAGCCAGACCTCCTGTGACTGCCACAATAATATTGTCATTCGTGCGCTGTATTCATTAAAGTAAATTTTTGTATGGACGCCCGCAAAATTGTTTTCGAACTAATTGTTCTGATCAGTACGTGTTGAACGCGTCAACTTTTCCTTTGATTCGAAACTTTAAAGTAGAATTATCAGTACAACATAAGCCTAGACCAGTGTATGTACACGTTTATGGATTGGATAAATCAAAAAACAGCTGTCATGAGGATGAAATGTCAGAAATGCGCGTGATCAGCGTTCTCATCTCTCAATAGAAGCGAAGAGCCGAGTCCCAGGAAGTAGTCTTGAAGAAGGAGACACGATTGCCGGGACAAGAGCTTTATTAGCCTGACGTTTCGGATTCCTACTCGAGTAGGAATTGCATTGTTGCCGTCTTCATTATTCTCCAACTGCTTTAGATAGCGGCCAGTGCAAAGATCAGAAATCTATCGGGTCATTACGCTAATTCCGACTTTTGTATTATTCCTCTTTGTTTTTTTGGCGTAGAGATGAATGCGGGAAGTACGCCTGTCTACATAATTTCCGCGGCAACCATATTACCTTGCGGCGAGCCGACGGTGGATTGATATCCTTTTCCATCTCTCCCTATCCGGCTTGTCTCAACGGTTACATTTCACGGAATAAGTGGGGGGACGCTGTTAACCTCTGTCGAAGTGCGAAGGTAAGTGCTGTTTCCCCTTAAAAGGGTGTGACAGGTTTGCTGACTCTGCATGTGGTTTGGGTCGTCCATCGCACCACCTTATCGTTGGATTGCCTAGGTTACATTCCATTCCAGGCATTTCTTTCTAAGTGGCTCCAAATTATCACCATATTTTTCCCTAGAGCAGTTCTGCATCAACAGCTATCGAATACACTGCTTCTACTCGTTTACGTGAATAGAACGTCCTGGGTGCCCCTTAAAAGGGTTTCGGTCACGGTCTTCGTGGAACTAGACCCGAATTCCTGAAAGTAACAAGTGCCCAATATAGGCAACCATGATCGGCTAATGAAGGAACGTTAGCGACCATAGCATTTCTCGGTAAGATGTGGTTGTGTAGCCGCACCCGATGGACACAATACTGTTGGCCTACTTACTTATTTTGAGATGGTGTGATTACGTTGGCGTGGTGTTGCTGTGCGTTGCGGTGTGTATTCTGTTGGCGACCTTCTTTCTTTGTTGCCGTGTCTACCGTTTTCGGCCCAACGTCGGCGGTCCTTCTTGACTTTCGACTTGTCGTCTCCTTCTAACTTTCACGTTGGATGTTTCAGGGTTAGGGTTTAAGGCTGCGGTTAAGGGTTAGGTTTGGGGGTTAGGGTTAGGGGTTAGGTTAGCTATTTCTCAACCACTGAAAGTACAGCCGCGCATCCCCAATAACTTTTCTTTTGCATACAATTACTTGTGTGCTCCCCGACCCAACCTGTAAAAACCCCCCATTACCACCAGCCCCTATTACAGGTGACTGAGGTTTACTTACATCAGGTGGGGCTACATAACCACATCTGACCGTCGAATTAACAGCATCGACTCTTAGGCTGTTCTCACCTAGACGGTTTACTGTTTTATGGGTTGTCTACCTACTCAGTTTGAATTTATTTGGTCCTTTTTCTCGTTCAATTCCAGGCAAGGGGCTGGAACGGACATCCTAATTTTATTAGCTATACCCACTGGGTCGTGATTCATTCATACAGATAGGCGAATTTTAGTTATCTCCTCGGTTTGCCAAAACTATCTGGTCAAAACCTATTTTAGGAAAATTTTCTATGGGCGTGCCTGGCCGGACTGGCTGTTTCGGCAAAGAACCTTGAATTGGCCGAGCTGGCATATTCCGCTGTAAATAGAGTGAGTCTGCTCCTTTCCTCTCCCACTAACAAAGGGGTTCTAGCCTGAGAAGGTTGACCACATACGTCGAATTCTTGAGATGCCTCAATCAGAGACGCGGAACGCGCAAATTTTCCTCCTGGCCGGTAGGTTGGCCTGATATCCTGACATCATTTCTGCTCTATTTCAGGTCAGCCTCGCAATGCGGAGTGTGTGCTTTTACAGTCCGGACTGACCTTTAGCGCCATCATGATCAACCTGACTATTTACAATTGGGAAAGGTATGACATTAAGTCTCATATTAATCCTTGTGGGTTCGGTGAAAGTGCGTCTATAACTCTGGTAGTATTCCCTTTAGGGTAGGTTTGCGAAGGAAAATGTTTTGTTCTCACCCTCAACCTTTCGCATGCTCAAAAAGCGCAAATGCGACACAGGAATCTAACTCATCCGGCCGTTAAACCCAGAGTTATTTGCCTCTCAAACAGCCAGAAAACTATACTGGTTCTTGCAAGCGATAGTTTGAGTCGTCTCCTCTGTATAACCGAGGTATCTTCGTTGAGTAGCCCCTCCTTTTCCAGGTTTGAACCAGAGTCGATGTTAGCCACGACACGTCAAATAAACAGTAGTAGAACACGAAATAAGGAAGGAGGTTAGCCAGACTCTGTCTCATAATGACTACTTGCTTGCTGTGTGAACTTGTCGTCCCTCAATCAATTATCGCCAGGCCCATTAAATTAGCGTACGACAAGGTTGCACACTAATGAAGAAAGTGGAACCTCAGCGCTTGGATCCCCCTCCAATCCATTTTCACTTCACTCCCTCCCCCATTCACCCGTTCACAAGAATAGGCACTGCCATCCTCCTCCCGTCCCTCCCCCACAGTACCCACTAATGCGCAGCAATTGCATATAACATTTCAATAACCCGAAGAGAATTAATCTAAAATGTGAGTTCACTGCGACTGACTTCTTATTGCAGCTTCACACTATTTGCCCACTATGCCGTCTTCTATCTAAAATCATTCACGATTGTATGAGATGACATTATGTCACAGATTAGTGGGGCTCTAAGTCTCCGTTCCACCCAAAATTGCTTTAATTTCCATGCACAGGGGTACGGAGGTGGTGACGGGTCATGGTCAACATCCCAAACATATCTAACCTGGTGGATGATTATAGGTGCTGCAAAAGATATCCGATCGTAAAACCGATTCAACTTATATTAAAATTTCTAGACCGCAAAAAGTGGCGTACCAGAGGTATACTAAGTCCAAAAATTGTTAGCGGCTGCTGCAGTTGACAGAGCAAGTCACCACTGTCTCGAGGGCACAGTGGGGTCTTGCAAAGTAATTATTAGGGGGAACTCTCAGCTCCTTCCTCACTCGTCTTTCTAGCATCGCTCTCCACATTGTAGGACAAAGTCTCTGCGGACAGGGGCGAATAGAGTGCAGTGGTCGACGTGACTGTACCCACCTCTACACCTGCTACACGTGTCAGATTGATCTCAAGGAGGGGTTTCGGCTCTGCCAGCGAGCAAAATTGTTTTGAAGCAGTCAAACAAAGGTATTAACGCGTCATAATCGTTTGAATCTTGCAAGATTCATGTGGCCATGGAGTCGAGGATGATCACAGGAAAGACCACTAGCATACCCTCGCAACCAAGGTGGTTTAAGTCGACGCCGGGACTCAAGACAGGTAGAAAATCAACTTTCCTGTCTCACTCAATGCAAAAAGTGGAGGAGAGTATCTAGCGAATGAAAGATGTAAGGCGAAAAAAATCTCGAAAATTGGGGGGTCTCAATTTACCCATTGTCACGTTCCTGACGCTAGTAACTGAGATAGGCGACCTTCTCCTGACTAACTGGGCTTTTTTCGATCTTTTAAAACCTTTTTGAAGTTCGCTTTGACAAAATGGGCTGAATGTCAACTTTCGAGGAAGGGCTGACTTTTCGCTTCATATATTTGAAATTCCTGTTCTTTAACTCTTATTTTAGAATTCACAAATTTATCCAGACTTTAAGTGCCTAAAATTTATCCTTTAGGGCACTCGAGCTGGCGGCTAAAAATGATGTTGCGAAGTCTATTGTGCTGACCGTGAGACAGCAGTATCTGGACAACTTGAGACGACAGGAGTTTCTGAAGGAATTTATTAATTGCCAAGCAAACGTGAGTCCGTTTAGTATAGTATACGCCTTTTAGTCAATAAACACAGTGCTGAGAAAAATATCACCTTTAAGTATTGTTGTATATTTTAAAGTGATCATCTCGAAACCTAAGTTTGTTTACAAACAGAAGCCAGACTTTTCTTTTGGAAGAGGACGATGGGGCAGTTCATTCATATATCTCACGTAGCTACGCAGTAAATGCACATCTGCGCTCTCCCAAATAAGGATACACACTATAAAGTTTCCTCTACTTGAAGCTTAAGGCGAAGCGCTAGCCTTGAGCTCGTAAATAAACTCATTTCGAACACTGGGTCGGGTCTGTAAGACTCTTGCATCGGGAAGTCAATCAACAGAGGCTGGGGAGACTGGAATGGTCACTTCCGGCCTATGTCTTCATAATTTTTAGACAGCCGCACCCCAACACAGCACTCTGAAGATTCGAGACTTGAGCCAGCGTTCCGTCGTTCACGAAGCCAAGCTTCTTGCCTCCTAAACTACGGTCTCGCGCTCTGTCGGCCGCAAATAGAAGCATTCAATCGCAGCAAGGTAGTACTCATGGATTTATTCGGGCTGTAGAACGAAAAACGAGCGCTTGGTTTGGGTCTAGAGCTCTACTCCAAAGGTAGGAACTGACCACTCTGATGGCATCCTTTTATGGTTTATTAAATTTGCTCACTGACAATGTCGAATTGAGCATTTTGAATACTTTTCCGATTAACCCCTGTAATTTGGCGATTGTCTCCGTCTGGGGAATTAACACTCGAGTTGGTGTTATGTGGTAATACTTGACTCTGTTCGCGCCATCTGTGGGAATGGCGCTCCCAGTGAGTATTCTGTGACATGTGAAAAGGATCAACAAGTTTGTTTTGACGACTTCACTCAGCTCGGAGGATCTGTACAAATACAGGAAGTTTAGCACGAAGTAAGAAGGAGACTGCTTTGCCCTTTAGTCGGCAAATAAGTTACGATTCTCGGTTGCAGATTACGGGCTGAAGCGCTATTGCCTTGTGGAGTAACAATTTGTACAGCAGTGTGATAAAAACTAAAATACCAAATTACTCGCGGTTACCTCGGGTTAATCTTGCTCTAATTATAAATTCGGCGGTCTTAGGTCTTTTTGAATGCACTCCTCTTGTCCTGTCCACCTGTCTGCCGGAAACAGTGACATCGAAACACGCAGTGGAGAAGTGTGCGAATTCGTTGACGCCTGCTTATTTCTCTTTGCAGCGTTTTGCAGATTCCGAAGCCCTGGAGTCGGCAATAATAGAGGAATATCAAAAGGAAGCTGCGGCGAAGGCTTGACACCAAACCGCTTTCTATACCTTTTCAAATTTGTTGTTCTGTTTGTTCTTTCATTAATACATGTACAGAATATAATCCGCGATCTTGTCTTACGGGATTTTTAGAGATCTGGTAATTGTAGCAGCAAGTTGATGCGTCGGTTGCGGTGACGTAAAGAAAACGAGCTCATTGTTAGTAAATACTGACCACTTAATACTCTGTTTGAAGTTAAAACGTCGAAACAGCCATAATCTGAATAGTAGAAAACTACCTTTTTGTGAACAAAAGCGAATTTCAGAGAACATGTCTATAATAGTTGTCAAGTTAAACAGTCAGAGCCTTTCACAGCCGCCAGATTTGTGCTAACCGCTGACCTGATTTCTGCAAGGGGCTCTACAGCGGATATCCAGTTGTCCGGTGGAAGAGTAGATTCGGTTGTCAAAGGTGTAATCACAAGTCAGTGACTTGAAACAACAGCCAAGCCTTCTTCCTTGACGTTTCTCCGCACATGCATGATGAGGATACTTTTTAACTTATGGTTCTGCCCAAAAGAATAAATAACTAAAATGAGGACATCTCAGGGAGTCTAGCCAGATTGCAGTGCTGCCACCAGTGTCCATTGGTGGGAGTTAATGTGTACACACTTCCACCACTGAGGGATTTTCTTATCCCAAAGATTTTAGTTACAATTTGTCCGCCGAAATTTTTAAGCGGCTTGCAGGCTGTGGATGATTCAGCAGCAGAATTAATGCAAAATATTATAAAATGTGTGCTTCGAAGGTGACGGATAGCATCGTCGTATCCCATTCCTACCATCAAGGTCGTTATGCTCACAGGCGTATTTACCGCAATTCCTGAAAAATTTAAATGGCATCTCTGCCATCAGGTGCCAATAAATGAGGCCACTTACTGGATGTGTTTGTGACGCCGGCTGTGAGCAGTGCGGAACAATTTTCATTCCTGAGCGAGGTGATGGGATAGTTGATCGTAGTGTCAGACTCATCTGCAATCAGCTTGTCAGCCCGTTGATATCTATGCACACACTAGCATTGGTTGTAGAAGCCTTGTCAATGAATCTGCGGTCGCTTATGTGGACGGAATCATCAACTTAATTAGGATGTACTGGTAGCGGGAAGTATGTTCACCTGGGTTCATCAAAGCAGTCTAGTGCTACACCTCAATACTAACGATGAAATCTAGCATAGAAGCCAATCGGGCTGTTCAAACCGCCATCAGTGGAATTCCACTGCATGCTGAGTCAAAGAAGCAAGTCTGGTAAATCCTCGGTTGACTGGTGTAGCTTATATCAGGTAGTTTTTTTTTATGGTAAGCGTTAACTGAAGTGCCGGCAAGCCAGCAGACGCAGGCTAGCACTACAAACCCCTAGTTGACGAAATTTGTGAATTCCAACAAAAGCCAATATCTATCAGAGGTTGAGAGCAATTGCGTGCATCCACCCCCATTAAATAAACAACACATCGTGACATAGTCCGTCATTTCGCATTGCAAAATAAGTTACGCTTACTAGAAGTGCGGGCTGTATCAAGTTTGTTGTTGAAATTGTCCGTTTCGTGCGTCCAGGGCTTGTGTTGTTATTCCGACAGGGATCTACCCCAATTCCGCACTAGATACTTAATGCAGAGTCTGCCATAAGGGTGGTCTTGCAGTAGGAAGCATATTTTTCATAGTCCAACTGTTGTGCACACGACTTAAAATCGCCAGATCGGTGGTCCGGCTCCGTCTGGCGGCACCATTCCTTCCGGACTGCTGGAGTTATCCCTTTTCCCACAATGTACGGCAGGATTATTTCTACTGAAACTCACATTCAGGCAATAAATCAACCAGTCCATAAGAAGTGATTACAAGTGGTGCTTCATTAAAAAGGCTGTTAATGATAAATAATGGAATAACTGATAAAATAAATATTCTAGCAACAGAAAGGCACATGCACACGGTCGACTGAAGAATGCACTCTCGACTATAGTCTCTAGGAGACAACTAGGAGGGTGGAACACAAGCTTCCACAGCCGTCCCTATAAACAGAACATAACAGCACGCAAGCAGTGTGTGGCATTTTGAGCCGAATCTCTTTCTTTTTTCGTCCCCGTGAAACAAAACAAAATCGGCTCATTTGACCTCTGTTGCGATGGTGGTGCCTAATACTACTATTTGAATGTGTTATGGTAGCAAAACACGTGGAAGAGATAGTTCAGTTGGATGTTAAGAAAGGAAAATGGCAGGATGACGACTTACAGGCGATAATATAGATATAAGAGGAACTTCTGCGTCAGGAAACATTGGGCACAAAAATAAATTTTTATTAAATTCGTTGCAGGCGCTACACCCAGATGTACCTAAGCAATTTTCAGGGATTTGCGCAAAACGTGTTGTAACAGTATGTATTCGGAGTAATTTGCTGAGACTTGCGGATATCATAGAGTTTTGGTGTTCCAAAAAAGACTTCGTCTAGGACTATAAACACGAAAGAAACAGTGATTCACTAATTCCTTTTGAAGTTTTTCTTTCGAAAATTTTTCACATCTTTTAGAACCACGCACGCGAAGACAGTTAACGGGCAAGCTATAAAATCAAGGGTCGAGGCTGGCTTGAGCGACTCGTCAAGTAGACCTAAATGTGCGCCCACTAGAGTAAAGTCAAATGCGCCGCAAGTGGCTGTGAGACTGACTGCCGCCAGCATTACGTCGATGTCGTCAATTACGAATCTACAGATAATTTATTTTCTGGCCACCAAAGTGAAACTCACAGAAGAATAGTCATCCCGCGGTCTACGAGAGAATACCAAGTTGGTAAATTATCACGCAAATAGTGTAACGTGCATCTTGTGTTAAATTATGGAACGTCTTGCTCAGAAGAATTGATTGGGGTAAGTGACACAGTAGCACGATAATGAGTGCGAAGCAATGCATATTTCGGGGCAGTCGCTCATGCCTTAATGGTTTGGTTTAAGCATGTGATTGGCTAAACCATCGCCGGCGAGGCGGACGAAACGTCCGATGACAGAACATGCGCATTTTACGAAAGTGGACACCGTTTCCTTCGGTTTATCCTGGTAAAAGAAGATGGGAGTAGATGGCGTATAACACACGTGGAGGGGTAGTTTAGCCCTTTCAGTCAGTGCGCACAATCTTATTGCTAATTGGCGGAGAGCCACGGACGGCCGACTGGTGCGCGGGAGGGAGAACAGATGGAAACCAGTGCATTTCTTATGACAACGAATCTGACATGCCAGAATCCACCCCGACGCGCTAAGAGTCGTGTCTTAGAAGGTCGCCAATTGACGGGTCAACTCAGTTCTCGCGGGAGTGTTTTCAAGCACCTGAATGGCTGAATGTCGTATTGAAATTTTTCTTTCTTAATGTTGCTTTTATGGCACCGTCATTCATGGGAGATGCGAGCCGTGCGTACAAAAAAGCCTGCTGCAAGCTGAGGTGACCGGATTGCGTGACAGGTGCGCATGGCCTATTTGGCTTTGTTCACCACTGCGCCTGCCTTCCGCCGTTTGGACACGGTCTCGCCATCGAAGCAAGGTTGAAGAAGAAGAAGAAGAAGAAGAAGAAGAAGAAGAAGAAGAAGAAGAAGAAGAAGAAGAAGAAGAAGAAGAAGAAGAAAGTGCGGGAGATGCCGCCCAAGTCTGCCTTGCCACAAACTAATTTTCAAACAAGTCTTATTTGCTGAGCCCACTCATTGGGCCAATCGGCAGACGCCGTCACTTGGGACCGTCGGACTGTTACTAGTAATGTTATGTACTTGCTGAAAGACGGAGGATAGTTATAGAAGGAGATGTCCTGTGGATATAAATTTTCTTGACCCAAAGAAGGCCTTTTAGTGAGTGTCCCACCAACGTCCCTTGCAAAAGATACGAGAATGTAAGAACTTTGTTATGGAGAGCGCAAGCGACGTGGAGTCACGGCCTAAGGCGAAAGGAAGACTCGACCACGCGCTGAACAGAGGACCAAGCCGGCGGCGTGGTACACGCGTGAGGTTAGACGGCCGACCGGCGCCGAACACGTCTGGTGGCTTTGGTCACGGGCGCGGTCCAATCAGTGGCTGGTGAACATCGGTAGAACATCCACGGGGGCTTCTCGCGCACGCAGTGGCCAATCCGCGACCGGCGCACCATGGGCAGGGACGTTCTAGAACGTCCTGAACGGTTGGCACGCCATTGGGCGGAATGTTCCAGAACGCACAGCGGCCAACACAAATAACGCAGCTTTCTGACCAGTTGTAACCCTTATCTGTTCGCAAGTTTCCAATAAAGTGCTTGTCACCCGAATCGGCTCTCTTCCTGTTCCACCGTCCTCCCGGGTCATAACAGGACTATACAAAGTGGTTCAAACCTATCGTAAAATGTTATGCGCATTGGATGGGATCTGTGCATGAGCAGAAAGGAATGGAAAGTACAGAGCATGCAGTCTCAAGGCATACAGGTGCAGCAGACGACTGGGTCTTAATAATACAAAAATTTAAAACTTGTTTCGAAGCCCTAAAATATCCCTCCAACTACAAGACAGTAAGGGGACATGATTTACAAAAAAAGGAAGCATGTCGTTTTGCATATGCTCTACGGAAGAGGATCCGATAGTAACGAGCATTGAGAATCAACGAAACAAAGTAACTACTTAAACTGTCACTTTGTTATGATAATAGTGAACGAACAAGAAGTCTGTTTATGCGAAAAAGCCGCCTTTGAACGCGTAGTAATGATGACCAATAAGAAAAACAAAAATACAGTGCTGGGATTAATTTTTAGAGTCTATAGGTTAAGAGGTAAGAGTTGGTAGGGCCGAATGTTTGGTAAAGCACTTCGGCTCCGGATTACGCTAGTCTGATCGCGAATGGGGGTAGAATTTGCTGTGGCCAGCCACATTTATTTATGTAGTTATTTACTAGGACGTCAGTTTCCGGACTGCGAATCCGGTTCGCCAAGTAGTTGTTATCTTCCAGTTCATCAATAGGCTTAGATTTACTCTTGATAGAATGTCAGAAATACTCCCGGATAAGGCAATGTTGGAGAAATGCGATTTCGTCAAAAGGTGTTAAAACACACAACGCTCTTGATCTCTGTCATCTGTGAACTAAGTACTATCACTTCCCAATTGAAGTTGGTCCACAAAGTAACTAACATCACACCCGGCTGTTTTCAGTGCCTATCCTTTTTAACTCTTTTCTTCAAGCTCCAACACACTCGTCAAACCACCTTTGCGTGGTCATCCCTTTACGCTGCAGAGGACGCTGGCCCACACGGAGGGCCGACGGAACGCCTTCTCGCAGAGATTCGTTGGAGCCTGCGACGGTCTCCGTTCTGCCGCAGTGCTTTCAGACACTGTTGAAACATTCAAATGCAGACTAAATAATCACAAGTTGAGAAGTTACCGTAAAAATAATCAAGATTGCATCAGTGGACGCAACTTGCGTCACTGACAATTTGTACACTTTCCAAAATAACTACTATAAAAATTGATACTATCGCTTTTTCGAAAAGGAATAGAGAGTTCGAGGACGAAAACCATATACCCTAAAAAGTGACTTGAAGTGACTAAAATTAGGAATTTCAGCGCGGATATCCAGAGTAAAAGTAGATACTGGCCTCATCGGGCAGATGTAAGGACTGGTAACAAAGATGGTGAAGAGTATTGAAAAAGGTTGGCGGGCTGATGGTATTCTTAAGCTTGCTGTTCTTCTCCTTTCTCACGAACCAATGCTAAGCATTCCGGTTTATCATCGGACCTAAATATGAGGACCTTTTCAGCTTGCAGACACAAGTCACACTTGTGGCCATTCGCCCGAAAGCGAGGAAAAGTAGCAGACTGGAATTTTCTCGTCTTCCTGAGTTTTAATATTTCGATGATCCACCTCTGCCCGAAGTTACGCGTCGTCTAAATAAGCCGAGAAATCAGCTTAGAAGTGCATTTAACCTTCCTTTTCGCGTATGACAGTATTAGCAATAGCATCCTTCTGTATTGAGGCTCGCAGCAATCGCTAAGCAGAGCTTTTCGTGGTATCTGGCTCAGTTTAGTTCAGTTTCCTAAGAAGACCGACTCCGACGTACTTCCAAAGTCAGTCTTCCGTCAGCGAAGTGATCGGAAACCAGCAGAAAGTGAAGGCATGTTGACAAGCTAGCTGCAAAAGCTAAGTCGTTCTTTGCTTCAAATTGACATTTGATATTGAATCTCGTTTGGAGAAATGCTTAACAGTGCACTCAGTAAACTCGCCGATTTAAGCTACACGTTATAAATCATTTCAGTCTCGAAGAGATCTTGCTGGCATGGGAAATGCAAATGCCTACGACCCAACTATGCGTAACAGAAGTTGGCTGTCGCTGGAGGGACTCGAACCACGGACTTCTCAAACGGGAACCAAAGCTCTTAGCCACTTAGCCACGTTCGGACAGCCGGATGAAAAAAATAATATATACTCGAAAAAAAAACAATTTCTCTTTCATTTGTAAGCTGTTTTCTATTCCCTGTGACAAAACTTACCGGAAATACTTAACTCGCTCTCTGGTGGGAGCGATGGACCACCGACCATCAATCCTGAAGAATGCCGTACACTAGTGAAATCGATCACAAATAAGTTAGATGCGACAGCTCGAACATCGCATCCAACGATGTCCACTGTTTGCTCCGCAGCAAAGTGATGCAGGCAGAGGAACTTGCGCCTGATTTAGTTTATCGTGAATGTATACTTGCGCTGCATCTGGCGCACTCTCTCCTCCTCCCCCACCTGGAACCGGTGTCAAGGCAAAGTCAAGAAGACCGGAGGCGGGGTAGAGCTCAGGTGGATGGCACGGTCGAGCCCGCACCTTGGCGTTCCAGTCCACATCCCCTCCTTCACACAACAAATGACCAGGATCATAACCAGGAACAAAAAAGGAAGGGCTGGCGCGGCCGAAGCCGCCCCTAGGCGTGCAATCACACCTGGCTCGGATCCCACGGAGTGGGAGTGCCATAAAGGCCATATAAATAAGAAGCCATTGCGGACTGACTTTTAGACCGCTAGTCAGCCGCTCCACACAAACACATAACACTGGACTGACTGCGAGGTTCATGTTATCCCGTCAGTTGGCAACCTTCCAAGCCACGGCTTTTGGTGCACCATGATAGCCTCAAACTCACCAGGATGTTCATAGTGAGCAAAATGCGCTGAGTCGTCGACCTCACTCTCCCTTTCCATTCACAGGCCCTAGTCACTGTCCGAGCCGATCTGCTGACAAGTGCAGGGAATGGGCGCGGTGGCTGACATATCTAGTGACCTTGTCTGCGCGCGCCACATGCACGACCTGGCCCACAAACACAAACCCCAGGATTTCGCTCAACGGGGGTTGAGTGGCGTACATAACACATGCGTAAGAGTGCCGTAGGTCACGTTAAGAAGCGACAGTTTCAGCCTGGCTCTCGGCCCGCCAATCAGCCATTCCACACAAACACTCACCCAACTGGGAAGACTGAATGGGATGAGTTGGGGCGCCGGCCAGCAGCCTTCCAAGTCACGGCGCTTGACGCATCCTGATAGTCTCAGACTCAACTCGCACATGCAGCAGATAGACCGCATGGAGACGGAGCCAGAAGCCGTATTTGGATGCTTGTGGTGGGTGATGTTGTGTAATGTAGATGGGGGAAGATGTGGTAGTGCGGTGTGGCCGGCGATTGTCTGCCATATGTTTATGCGAATGCGCATGTGGCCTAATAGGCCCATGCGGCGGGCGAATGTACGGGTGCAATGAGGGTAGTTAAAGCGGATATTTCGAATATATGTTAGTGCCGCAAGCACAGGTGCGCCAACCTCTGGGCCGTTCTGTGAGACGAATGTACGCAAACAGTGTGAACAGAAAAAATAAGCGGTGTCGGTGTCGGTCTCAGTGATTTTGGCGGCGGGGGAGCTGCCGGTGGTTGGCGCGCTAAAAGGCGGGGAGCGGGTTGGGCTAGGCATGATAGGTGCGCAGGATGTGCTAGGTTTTCCGAGGCTGCAGTGAATTCCGCTCTCATGAACACGCGTGTGACCTGAAAGACGCATTCGATGAGTGAATTTGCTAGGGCCATGTGGACAGTGGAGGCCGATGCGATGAGTATATGTGGGTGTTCCAGGCACTGTTCTGCCAGTCTCTGTGCGGTGGATTCGCAAGTGACCAGGCTGATGTGTGAGGTGAAGGTGCGATCGCAATGGGGACAGATATGGACCGAGTCCACATCGCCGGGGTTGGCGGTAGTGAGGTGGACGTTTGTCGGTGAGTCAGGATTGTTTGCAGTGGCGGTGGGTGCAAGAGCCGCTGTAGGGGATGTTAAGGCGACGGAGGAGGATGACAGTGGAGGTTCAGGCGTGCTATCAGTGTTGATTGGCGGTTTGGGTGCGAGGCACAGGTGAACTGCGGAACATCGGTTGGCGTCGTCCGGGTGCTGCAGTTGGTACGAGAATGCTCAGTGAGACCAACTGGTGACAGAAACGTCCGCTGCTATCATGGGCAGGTCGGGGGTGCTTGATTTTTGACGTTGCGATGCGGGGACAGTTGAGATCTGCGAACATTGCGTTTGACTTCGGCAGCGGTGATGCGGTTGGCTCCGTAGATCCCTGCGCTGGTCTTCACAGTTCTCCGCCAGGTCGGTCGATCCCGGGCGAGATCTGCCCAATCAGCCGGGTCGATTTGCAGACCTCTCGGGGAAGTCTTCAAGGTATCCTTGTGGCGCCGGACTTGGCCTCCTTGGCTGCGGGATCCCGTGGTGACATCTCCATAGAAGAGTCTTTTGGCTAATCGCTGGTCGTCCATTTGCCCCAGATGGCCGTTCCTGCAAGTTTGCAGTTGTCTCAGCATAGCGTAGATGCTGAGAACTCCCGTCCGTTCCAGTACGTCCGTGTCCGGGATCCTGTCCTGCCACCTCAGCTTCTACATCCGTGGGAGACAGCTGAGGTGGAAGTGGTTGAATCTTTGCGTTTGCTTCTTGTACATCGTCCAGGTCTCCTCTGCATACAACAGTGTCAGCAGGATGACTGCTTTGTACTTCTTTAGTTTAGTGTGGAGGTGAAGACCGTGTCGATTCCAACCAGTGTTTAGCAGGCGCTGTAGCCTTGGCTGGCATTGGAAATCTGGTGGGCCACTTCATCGTTGGTTATGGTGTTGCGAGAGAGGGAGCTGCCCAGATAGATAAAGTTGTCCACGGCTTACAGTTGGGCGCCGTTTACGTTGATTTGGAGTGCGACGCAGGCGGCGTCGGGTGGCGGTTTATGCACAACCACCGCCTTCTCCATGTTGATGATTAGGCCGAAGTTATCACAGGCGGGGTCAAAGACTTCTATGCTTCTTTGTATGTCTCCCTTGGAAGTGACGTTTAGAGCGCATTCATCGGCTAAAAAAATTGTGGATACACACGACATGAATTGCATCCGCCGCTGAGTGAAGAGTTGACCGTCCGTCCTGTGGGCGACTCGGATCACGGGGCGTCCGTCACGGTAGGCGTTAAATAGCATGTCAGAGAACATGGAACCTAAGAGGGTATGCGCGAGGACGCAGCCTTGCTTCACTCCGTCGGCTACTGCGAATGCCTCTGAGGTGCATCCATTGTCCGTGACGCGCGCCTTCATGCCCCGTTGAGCTGACGCACCATCTAAGTGTATCGCCCCGGTCAGCCGAATGTCTGCATTATTTTTCACAGTACTTCGCGATTCACTGAGTCGAAGGAATTCGTTAGATTCACAAAGGTTGAGTAAAGGTGTATCCGCATCTCCTGACACTTCTGCAGTTGGCGGGCAGTGGAGATCATGTCGGTGGTACCGCGAGGACGGTGGAAGCCGCATTGGCTTTCCGGCAGGAGACCCTGTTTCAGGGCGTTATGCAGTCGGTTGAAAAGGATGTGAGCGGAGATTTTTTCGGCGATGCTGAGGAGGGTGATGCCTCATATGTTGTCGCAGATTTCGCGGTCCCCTTTCCGCTTATAGAGGTGGACGATTGTGGCATCCTAGGAATCCTGCGGGACCTCTCCCTGACACCACATCTTCTGCAAGACCGCTGCCAGGTGTTCCATAAGTTGAGGGTCACCGTACTTGTTGATCTCTACAGGGATTGCGTCCGATCTGGACGTTTTCCCGCTGGCGTCGATGGTTTTGTGTAGGGGACGCGAGGTCGAGGTCGGCGTTGGTCTCCACTTGAGGCAAAAGGGCGATGGCGGCGTCGGAAATGGTGGTAGGACGATTATGGACGCTTCTGAAGTGTTCGGCCCATCGCTATAGAATTGTTCTTGTCGGTGAGTAAGATAATGCCGTCAGCACTGAGAAGAGGAGCAGCACCTTTGTCCGTGGGGCCGTAGACAGCCTTGAACGCAAAGAAGAAATTCTTCCATTCGTTGCGATCTGCATACCCCTGGACCTCCTCGGTCTTGCGAGCCGTCCGAGCGTCCTGCATTTCACGCAGCCGCTGTTGCACAAGGTAGCCGCTACGGTAGAATCCTGCTTTGTTGTTGATGAGGAGGCTGACGTAGGCCTTGTGCAGGCAGTTCATTTCGGCGAGCAGGTTGCTGACGGCGACGTCGTTGTCATCAAACCAGTCCTGATGTTGGCGACGTGCGCGACCGAGGACAGCCAGAGCGCTAAAATGGATCGTGTCCCTTAGCTAACACCACCGATTCTCCATGGAGGCGTTCTCGTCGGCGGCCGCGGAGATTGGAAGGTTGGCCAACCTTTGGCTTAGTTCATTGCTGAAATGAAGATGGTGAGCAGGCAACGAGAGCAAAGCCATGTTCAGATTATCTGGGGATGGCTTACCTTGAGGTCTCCTGCGCGGCTGTAGGCGAATCCTCATCTTCGAGATGACGAGGCGATGGACAGTTCACCAATCGGCACCTGGGATAGCCTTTGTCATCAGCACGTCCTACCGGTCTCACCTCCGGACGAGGAAATAGTCCAGCAGATGGCATTGTCGCAACCGAGGATGCGTCCAGTGGGTTTTCTCCGCATCAGAGGGAGGAACGAGGTGTTGGATAGAATGAGACGGTGTTCTGCGCAGATTTGCAGTAAGGGTAGGCCACTGTCATTGGAGACGTCGAAACCATGGGAACCCAGCACTCCTCCCCAGGCAGCACAGTCTGTGCCGACGCAAGCGCTGAAGTCACCAAGGACAATCAGCTTATCCGCCTTTAGCACAATCGCTAGCAGGGCGTACAGGGCCCCTTAGAATTTGTTTCTCGCCTCGTCTGGGCTGGCCATCGGGAGTGCGTGGACACTGACGATTGTGGCAAATTTGCCTCCCCGTAGAGGCAGGCGGAGGCTCATCAGGCGATCATTGATGTCCTGCAGCAGACAGAGCTGTCGTCCCACGATGTCATTCCGGATGGCAAAGACAACGCCCACGTCAAGTCGCTCTGCCTTGGGGTGACCGCTCTAGAAGAAGGCGTAGCCGGCACTCACTTCCTCCAGTTGGCTTTGTTCGGAGAACCGGGTCTCGCTGAGTGCGGCGATGTCCACCTTGTAGCGCGCCAGTTCCCGAGCCCCTTGCGCCGTCCTTTGTTCCGGTCGGTTGCTCTTCGGGTTGTCTAAAAGAGAACAAACATTTCAGGCTGCCAAGATGAGCGGTCTCATCCTACCAGCCTGTGGGATGGGACAACGAAGAGAAGGGCGAAGAAAGGGAGTATTATTTATGACTTAGTTGTCTTGACCGTGTGCTTTGCATCGGCGGTCACGGTCAGCCTGTAGACGCGTGGATTCCAAGCATTTGTGTAGGGCACCTTTTCTAGCCCCTCCCCCTTTGCGGGGTCGAGCAGCGCTCTCCCTAAATAGCGCTGCTGAGTAATCCCAGACGACTATCGAACTCCATCATGGCCACGACTTTTGCGTTTGGTGGGAGAAGGACCCGAGTTAGCATGGGACGTCTACGTGCTCGCTGCCGCCCCCGTCGTAGGACTTTTTGAAGGAGGGAGGCGGAGGGAAGGGGAAGGAAAAGGTAGAGTGTCGGGAAGCAGAGTTCCCCATCCCTCTGTAGGCTAACTGCTTGCTGGAATGTAAACGGTGGGCAGACAAATTCAACAGAGAGGCGGTTAGTTTACACCATGGACAAGCAAAAACAAGCAGACAGAAGCAAGCAAGCGAGAACAAGCGGAAAGCAAAGACAACAAAGTAAAATTTAGCTTACTGGGGAGGGTCACTTATTTTGTGGCCCTCTGCAATGTTGCAGATGGTGTGTCATCTCGGAGATGCCCAGGCGGTGATTCCTCCGGCCAGCGATGATGGGAGTGGAGTCGAGTTACTGTAAGTGGAGATGCACACACGGTGCATGCCAATGCGCTGTGCCAGCGCTACTAGAGAGATCTGGATAGTCAGTGACCCACCGTAGATCGCTATAACCCTGGCATTCTAGACGCAACCCTGGTTGTATCTATTGCTTTGTTGTTGGGTCGAAAACACGACAGTTAGGGCGCAATCCTATGTGTAGTTTCACTTGCTTGTATTTGTACAGCGTGGGGACATCCCGCGTTCATAGAAGACGTAAAGCCGCACAACCAATGCTTCTACTGAAAATGTGGTAAAAGTGTCGACAGTGAATATTAGTATTCTCTTCCTCTCACTGTAAAATCAAAAAGCTAAACATTTAAGACCCAAAAACCAAGAACTGCTAATCTCACAACTTTGGAGGCCTTAGCAACGCCTCATGGTCTATGCGAATTATGGAAGTCTTGGCGAAGAGCAGTGGTGTGATATGTTTGAGAAATGGGACAATTGTTAGTATTTCCCTTCGACAGACACAGTAAATTCGTTATGTATTTGAGAAAGATGTAATAACCAACAAACTGACCGTTCAGTTTCCTAATTGTAGGCCACGGGTAGTATTGTGATAAACTGCAAATCGGCTAACATTTCGATCCACAATGCAAGGCATTGTGTCCAGTTATTTGCTGGGTAGCATTAAAACGGTCGTAGAACAAATTCGTACTCTCATATAACCAACGGCCGTCGGACATTCATCTTATCAAACAAATTTCCCTTTCCCCCTAGGCCGATGATGGGTCCGCATAACTTCCGCAAAATGAAGTATCTATCGAAGGTTATGCGAAGTATGACTGACAAAGATTCTTTCTTCGGCAGCAGATGCAAGCACTGATCACTTCCAAATAGCGTAAACCTTCCTGGGAGACGCATGTGCCGTCTGACTGGTTTCGTAACCAAGATACGTAGTTTTCTGTGGACGAAATGTCGTTTTCTGGCTTAGGTTTACACCATTATTCAGTTATGCAGGCGATAGTTCGACCATCGTTGCCAACGATGTTTAGCGTGTGCTCCACAGCACGGTGAGGGCAGGGACGAAGAGTTTCGCGCGAGTAAGTTTAAAGTGATGGTAGACTTGTGAAGCATCCACCGCACTCTCTCCTCCTCCACCATGATCCGATGTCAAGACAGAGTCGAGAGGACCAGGGGTTGGAGACGATGCGGGTGACTGGCATGACGCGAACCCTCACCTAGGTGTACCAACAGACCACATGCTACGCAACTTATGCTGACCAGGATCGTACATAACAGGAGAAGAAGGAAGCGGCTTGGATTTCACGGGGTGGGAGTGCCTTAGAGGCCACAAAAGAGGGAGCTATTGCGACTTGACTGTCGGTCCACCAGGTTGCCTCTCCACACAAACACCCAATGGACCAATTTCAAGGTCCGAGTTGACAGTTGACAACTTTCCGGGACGTCAAAGATCATCAGTTAAGTCGTATTAAATCATTCCGCCGCTGCTTATTTCCAACAATACCTTCATTACAGAAGAGTCAGGAAAAACAGATACGTTGAATTCCTTCTTTGACAGACATTTTGCCATTGAAACTGACCTCAGCCCCTCACTTCCTCCGTTGTCTGATGCTCCGCTCATTACCATTAATTTTGCTTTTACAAATATTCGGGAAATGATCAACCAGCTCACTGATTTGCACTCACTGGGAACTGACAACATTCCGAACTCTCTTATAAATAATAGTAATAATACTAATAAATGCATTTGATGCCAGTTTACAGGCACTGTCAGGAAATGATTAAGCAAAATCCGGCCAGCAATGAAAAAACTCCTGGCGGAAAAATAAACGGGATGGTGTTTTTATATGGGTTGGAGGGTTTAGGAGAAAAAACTACTGCCCTTTAAACGATGACAGACAATAAAGGTAGGGGCGACACTGCATCTGATATTTTCAGTCGCCATTCCTTTTCATGAAGTTAGAACTGGATCAAACAGAAGCATTGAAAAATAGTTGTCGCTGTTGGCTAAAGAAATTGTCCCTGGTGAAACCGGCCATAGAGTTCAGAGACCACAAACGCCATCTCAACGATTAATTTGATCGATGAATTCAGCACCCAAAATTTGTGGGGGTGTTTCTGAATGCAAAAATCTAGTAATAGTTCTCTTAAATAAAGGATAATTTTGCAGAATTTTTACATTCCTGGGTAGTTTATTCCAAATAGCAATTGCATTTACAGAAAAGAACCGACGATATTTAGCAGTACGTGCTTGAGGAAGAAATAAAAAGACCTCACGGTGACTCTTACATCGGGGTGAACATGATGTCTTTAAGTAGTGAGTGCGTTAAAGGAGCGATTATATAAAAGCTTACATAGTAAAAAAAATAGTCTCTTTTTAAATCTAGGAAACAATAAAGGATCAAGGTCCACAAGCCCGCAACGCTATTGGTAAGACAAATGTCGGTGTTCCAGGGCTAAGACTCTCTTGCTAAAAACGTTGAACGGATTCTATTTTCTTCCTCTTAGCAGCACACATGAGGCTAAATAAAAACGAACAGTATTCCAGGCCAGGTCTAACGTACATATTATAGAGGCGCATTCTAATGCCCCTAATTTTAAAATTTCGGAGGAGACTGTCAAGGCACAGTGCTCCGAGAGATTGAGAGTCTTAGAGTATGATACGCCCAGATCCTTAATAACCCCATGCAGATTTATGTCGTGGCCGTCAATACTTACTTGACACTGGTTGTCGTCGCAGACCACCATGAAGGAGCACTTATGCCAAGAGAGAGAGAGAGAGAGAGAGAGAGAGAGAGAGAGAGAGAGAGAGAAAGGCGCCATGTGCGGCATCGCTGGGCAAAGGCCTGTAGGTCGCTCTTTAGAAGTTCAAGCATGGTGTCACGATCTGCCGGCTTATATCGATATGCAATTTTCAGATCATCGGCATACATGAAGGGCTTACAATACTGAAATAAATCTGGTACATCGTTGACAAAAAAGGCAAAATAATAGCGGATCGAGTGCAGTACCCTGAATGACTTCACTCCTTACGCATGTGGTGTTGGAGATATTATTGGAGATCTTAACTCGTTGTGTGCGACCGCTCAGGTAAGAGGATATAAAATTCAGAATTTTGCCACCTATTCCAAAAGAGGACAGTTTCAAGAGAAGAAGAGGGACATGTCCAACATGATCAAAAGCCTTAGTGAAATCGAAATGTACTGTGTAAAGTGCAAAACCATTGTCCGTGTATTGGAGAACGGGATCAAAGAAAGACAGCTGACAGGTGTCTTAAGACCGAGCCTTGAGCAATCCATGCTGTGCAGTGCTCAGTAGGTCATTCTATGTTAAGTGACACATCATCTTATCTCCATGATTTTCGAAGCTGCGGGACTACTGCTCCATTGAATACGGGACATTTGTCAAGCAGGCGGAATTTCATCGAAAGACGAGTTGGTAACTATTAAAGAAATTAGCCTCTTCGAGGAAATTCATAATGTTCTTGACTATTCTCTCCATAATATTGCAGCAAACGCACGTTAGGTTTACCGGCCGATAGTTGTTTGCACTTGTTCTAGACTAACCCTTGTAAATGGGATATAAATTTGCCACCTTCCAGTCGGAAGGGAGAATGCTTTGGTCAAAGGATGACTGCAAAATATGTAAAGCGGCCTGATGATTTTGCAAGCCAGCTCGTTCAGGAGTTTTGCCGGTATTTGTTCCGAACCCGGAGATTTACATTCCTTAAGCGTTAGAATTTCCTTCCTCACATCTTCGTCTGTGAAGTCAAAGCTTTCCAGTATTCTGTCAGTTGCTCCAGTAGGCAACCCAGCCTCGTCAAAGTCCGTTTCGTCGGTGAAACCAAATGCGAAAAATCGGCTTAGGTGTTCTTCTTTAGCTTCACTTTCTGCAATATCCCCATCGGTTTCTCCTTTCCATACTGAGGTCGCCTCTTTGTTCTTTAATCTGCTGTTGATGTAGCCGAAGGGTACATTTGGCTTATTAACGGTCCGCTTCATAAGTCGCGTTTCGTAGTCCTCCAGAAACTTTCGGGTATTCGACCTTACCTCATTTCGCTTTCGGCAAAACTGCTCATAGTGCAAAGGTTGTTTTGTTGTTACATACCTTCTCCATAGTTTATTCTTCCGGTTTACCTCTTCCTTTATATCTCGCGTTATCCGGGCACGACGATTTGTCTTCTGGACTCTCTTTGTCGGACTGTTTCGATGTATGATGTAGGTTACGACTCCTTTTAGAGTGTTCCTATCAACGTCTGGATGTCCGGAAGAACATCATGCCAGTTTACTACCGATAATTCACTTCTCATCTCAGAAAAATTTCCTCGCCAGAAATTCAGCTGAGGCTCAGTCATATCCATTTTTTGGCTGTATAAGCGATATTTCAAAAACAGCATGACACGGTCACTCCTACCGAGCGATGTTATGGACCTAAGTTCGCTGACACTAGTTGGGACTTTGTAAGGACGACGTCCAGATAATTTGGCCTTTGGGCCTCTCCGATTCTGGTTGAAAACGTGACATTCCGTAAGAGAAATAGATCAGGTGTTAGTTTCAAGATCCTAGAATCAAATGAATTTCACTATTTATTAATAAGTCCTTCCGGTCGACCACCTGTACGTTGAAGTCTCCGGTTACCAGCGCCACTTCGCTTAGCGTCACCTCTTTAATTAACCTAAACATTACCTCGTCAACATCAGAAGTTTGATTGGGCGACCTGTAGACGGTCAGAAAATTCAGATAAGGTACGCCACACATCTTTACTTTTAACCACATTACTTCACCCCACGAAAGCAATCAGTTTTGTTTTCTGGCGCGATGATCCATCTCTTGACATAGATCTCTAGTCCCCCTCTTTTTTATGCTGCCTGTCTCGGCGAAGAATTTGGTATTCGTCGGGTACAATTTCGGCATCCAAGACTTCAGTCTGTAACCAAGTCTCTGTGATGGAAATGACATCCGGCTTCGTATCTATTATCAATAATTTCAGCCCATCTAGCTCCTAGAACAAACTATGGACATTTGAATAAGAAAGTAAAGTTTGCGAACGATTTTTTGGTCGAAGTTGTCAGATATTTCGTGTGAGTTTTTCGGTCTATCGGCCCCTTTTGGGCATACTGCTGTTTGATCGACTTGGACGTCAGTGTGTTGGTCGTCCATTTCTCTAGTCGGTTTGGTGGATAGAAGCGTTCTTTTTGCAATCTGGTTGTTCACTATACCTATTGTTATTGGCTGCATCCAGAGGAATGAGCTCCAAATATTTACGACTTTCCCATTCAATATTCTTAGGATTTTCGCAGAAATTGAATCTTCGGAGGAATCCGGACTTGAGTTTTCTCCATGTCTCCCGTTCGTCCAGTTAGAAATCTCGCCGGAAAAAACGTTATGTGGGCTTCTTGGCGTGTTGATTTCCTGCCGAGCAGTAGTAGGGATTGTTCCTCATTTTGGAGGGCAATTCTCAATGGTCTATGATGGCTCGAATCGTCCTTTGAATACTTTGAAAAATAATTTTCAGACATTTGCTAAAGCGAGGTTCAGTTTTTCAGAAATAATGTCTCCACAAACTTTCCTAGTTCTTCCAGAAGATATGCGAATAGGGCTAAGTCCCGGGACTTCAACGACGCAACCATTGAATACTTCCAAAAAGCCTCACTGAGGGACCGAAAAATCGTGGGTGACCACCCGAAATTCTCCTGCTCCACGTTATAGAAATAATATCCACTGAAAACGTGCTTGACCATATGCCACTGCATGTGGACGAAAGAATGTTGACGGAAGCGAAGAGTGGATTCCCAAAGCACCGTAAAGCCAGTAAACTGTCTTTCGACCCTGTAAACTGCCCGTTCTACCGCCCCCGATCAAAAAATTCCTCAAATACGGTGAAAGAAAACGGGTGGTATGATATGCCTTCTCAAGGGCCATTTTAAGGAGTTTTCTGCTGGCGAAAGTACCCTTGAAAAACAGCTGTGCCTCAAGTTGTGAGTCCTTTAGACTCTCGTCCTTGGTTCAACAAAATGTGGCACACATAAACTTCCGTTAGGAATCACTTAGACACTTCAATTACCTCAAGTTTGAAACTGTTAAGGCTACTGACTGAATTTAAGTAGCTGGTTTATCTTCGTGATCCGTTTTATCCGCGAATCTTTTTTTAGCCAAACCCACGAATGCCAGTGTACGCCAGGATGGTTTTTAATTTTTTTCGGAAAAGGGCTTAAAAAAGAAGAAAAGAGGCTAACCTCCTCGAATGGTCGAATTTAACATGGAATCGGCGACTGACTCCAAAATAACCTTCGATTTCCGTGCTGAGACGACCGATAAGCACCAGAGAGGATCTTCTTTAAGTAAGATCAAGGTCAAGGCACGCAGCTCAATTTCAAAAATAAGTGAAGCTTTGCATTTATCTGGATATTCTTAAGCAACTAATGCCTGTTTTTTTACTTGAGTCCCTTTTAAAAGTTCCCTTTCAATAATTGTTCCCAGTTTTGTTTGACAGTCTGGCAAAATAGTCGTATTTTGTAAACAAAACCTTTGCAGTGACACCTTTCCCGACTATCGCTTTCTATTTTTCATAGTTAAATAACAGTAACACTTGCTATTAAGTGCGATTTTCCGTACGTTGGCAACGTGTTGACCCTTCTTCTGTAACGAAAAACTTTTCCTGTCTGTAATGCCCCGCAGAGCACGTGTTAAACGGCTCTGGGTGCTAAAATCGTGACTGAAGACATTGCAGGTGCCGGCGTATGTTCTTCGCCGTCCGCAGATCTGATTAACTCACAAATCCCTTTAGTACATGTAGAACCTCTTGACCCTTCAGTCGTCCAAAAATACGCCTCTGCTAGTCGGACCAGGACATCAGCCGGCGAAATAGTCGACCAGTTGATTTATGGCGACATAAACAGCACTTCTGAAAAGGTATTTGAACAAGCTTTTGAACTTATTGGGGTAATAAGTTCGGAAACTGAGGAAAAAATTAAGCGCAAGCATAATTTTGTACTGCGAAACATTCCGAGCCACTTATCTGCTATGGAGGGAGCGCATTTGTTCCTACAAAGTTGTGGCTTGAGTTTTAGTGTCGAACAAGCTAAGCGACTTCGCTCGCTTAGCCGTAATGCGCCGATACTAGTTACCCTTTTCTCCATGATAGAAGTCGATTTTATCTTGTCGAGTAGGGAGATAACTAGAGACTTCTGCCGTAAATGGCGCTGCTCCGTTTCGCCAGACCTTACACCCCTGCAGAGAAGACTGAATAAATTAAAATCGGCAAAAACCAACACCAGGATAATGACACATACTGTCAGTCTGAATAAGTCCTATACATCACCATCTGCGGCATCTGCACATCCCGGCATAGTCAATTCCGTAGGGAATTCGACTACTTTTAATGCTGAGCTCTTTAAACACACCATCACGCCTGGTATAAACACGCCACTGTCGACTCCCACAGCAACCCCTAGTAATCCCAAGCATGTGTCTAAGTCAAAGGCGAATCCACTTGCTGTCTCAGCCACTCTGACACCCAATAAATCCAGCACCATTATAAAATCTTTTCCTCCACAATCGGCCAACAGTGCCTCAAATACCCCGACTCAAAACGTAGCGGGTTCGCAAGTGTCCCCCAGCCCTCATATCGAGGCAGTTAGGCCGAATATGCCGATTTTCCCGCCGTTTAATAGAACTCCTACTCCAATGGAAACAATGCGTCCCCCACCCGCTAACTTGTTTCCTCCACAGCCGTTCTACCAATGTATTCCTCATGCTAATGTCTATACTGGATCAGTTAACTCATCCGATCCTCAGTTCCGTTCCGGCGGGAATGTGTTGCACTATCTGCCCCACGGATTTTCAGCCGAAAATAAGTTGGCTAACAATGGTTACCAGTTTACCTGCCCGTCATTACCTCTTCCAAGTCCTACCCCTTTTATCCACGTCAGAATTTTTCGATGCCACAAAGTTTTTAGCAGAACCGGATGGTTGCATCCGGACCGTTTGCTTCGTAGGCAGTCCAGAACTGGACGACGTAGCCCACCTCCCTCAAAAACTAACAGCCTTTCCCTTCAAACTTTTTGTTTTAAATGCCAGATCCTTGCTTAATAAGATGCCTTTGCTTCAGATTCTGGGGTTCGTCCATTGTCCAGATATTGTTTTAGTAACTGAGACGTGGGCATCAGCCACCGTAGCTGACTCCGAACTCTCTCTTTTAGGCTATAATTGCATCCGAAATGATCGCCAAGATAGCCGTGGTGGGGGCAGCTGCGTTTACGTTAAGCAAACACTTACATTTTTGCCGTTGGACCTCCCGCATTTTTCCGCAGTAAAGGCAGCTGCTGGCTCCAGGTTGCACTAAAAAATAAGTTCTCCTTACTCGTTGGCTGTGTCTATCGCCCTCCCAACGCCAACGACAATTTCGATCGTTTACTCTCACAGGCATTTCATGCTGCGGACGACTCAAG
>CACRXP010000226.1:184212-197424 GCA_902702965.1 Spirometra erinaceieuropaei
TTTAGCCTCAGGATGCGACGAAGACGACTGAGGTGGAAGTGGTTCAGACGACGTGCCTGCTTTGCGTACACCGTCCAAGTCTCCGCTCCATACAGTAGTGTCGGCAGGATGACGGCCTTGTACATCTTCAGCTTGGTGCTCAGCTGAAGACCGTGGCGATTCCAAACTGTGCTTTGGAGGCGACCGAAGGCTTGACTGGCTTTCGAGATCCTGTTGGCGACTTCGTCGTCGATCTTGGTGTTGCGGGAGAGAGTACTGCCCAGGTACGGGAAGTTCTTTACCACTTGCAGTTGGGCTCCGTTCACGCTGATTAGCGGCGGCGCGTTGGGGGCTGTGGCTGAGTTGGGTGGCGGTTGGTGCATCACCACCGTCTTCTGCGTGTTAATGACCAGACCGAAGTTCTCGCAGGCGGCGGAGAACAGGTCCATGCTGCGTTGCATCTCCTCTTCCGAGGTGGTGTTTAGGGCGCAGTCGTCGGCGAAGAGGAGTTCGTGAACGGTGGTTGTGGATACGCGCGATTGGAAGTGCATCCGCCGTTGATTCAGGAGGTGAATGTCCGTCCTGTAGGCGATGCGGATCCCGGGACGTTCGTCGCGGTGGGCGTCCATCAGCATGGCAGAGAACATAAGACTGAAGAGGGTAGGCGCCAGTACGTAGCCCTGCTTCACTCCATTGGTCACTGCGAATGCCTCTGAGACAGCTCCGTTGTCCATGACTCGCGCCATCATACCGTCCTGCAGCTGACGCACCATCTGAGTGAATCGCTCCGGACAGCCGAATTTCTGCATGATCTTCCACAGTCCTTCACGATTCACCGTGTCGAAGGCTTTCGTCAGGTCCACGAAGGTAGAGTACAGGTGGGTCCGCATCTCCTGACACTTCTCCTGAAGTTGGCGGGCGACGAAGATCATATCCGTGGTCCCACGATGACGACGGAAGCCGCATTGGCTTTCCGGCAGAAGGCCCTGTTCCAGATGGTTATTGAGGCGGTTGAGAAGGATGCGGGCGAAGATCTTCCCGGCGATGTTCAGCAGGGAGATGCCGCGGTGATTGTCGCAGACATGGCGATTCCCTTTGCGCTTGTAGAGATGCACGATGGTTGCGTCTTTGACATCTTACGGGACTTCACCTTGACGCCACATCTCTTGGAAGAGCGCAGTCAGGCGATCCATCAGTTGGGGACCTCCGTGCTTGTAGACCTCAGCAGGGATTGCGTCCGATCAGGGTGCTTTCCCGCTGGAGAGCTGCTGCACGGCCCTGATGGTTTCCTGGAGAGATGGCGGGAGGTCGAGGTCCACGTTGGTCTCCACTTGCGGCAAACGCTCGATGGCGGCGTCGGAGATGACGGAGGGGCGGTTGAGGACGCCTCGGAAATGCTCAGCCCATCGCTGCAGGATTTGCGTCTTCTCAGTCAGGAGAGTGTTGCCGTCGGCGCTGAGGAGAGGAGCAGTGCCCTTCGCCGGCAGACTGTAGACAGCTTTGATCGCAGAGAAGAAGTTCTTCCATTCGTTGCGGTCCGCGTACCCTTGGATCTCCTCAGCTTTGCGAGCAGTCCAGGCGTCCTGCATCTCGCGCAGTCATTGCTGAAGTTGGTGGCGACTGCGATAGAAGGCAGCTTTGGTGGCATCAGTGGGGTGATCTACGTAGGCTTTGTGTAGGCGGTTCTTCTCAGCTAGCAGATTTCTGATGGCGGCGTCGTTGTCGTCGAACCAGTCCTGGTGTTGGCGGGGAGCGCGACCGAGGACGGCGAGCGCCGTCGACTGGACCGTGTCTCGCAGTTGACACCAGCGGTTCTCCACGGAGGCGTTCTCAGCAGCGGCGGCGTCGGCAGCGATAGGAAGGTTGTCTAGCCTTTGTGCTAGTTCATTGCTGAAATGAAGATGGTGAGCGGGCAAAGACAACAAGGCAACATTCCGCTTACCTGGGGGTCGCTTACCTTGTGGTCTCCTCCGAGGCTGTAGGCGAATACGCATCTTCGAGATGACGAGGCGATGGTCGGTCCACCCGTCAGCACCCGCGATCGCCTTCGTCACCAGCACGTCCCGCTGATCTCGCCTCCGGACGAGGACATAGTCCAGCAGGTGCCACTGGCGCGACCGATGATGCCTCCAGGTGGCCTTCTCCCGCTCCGGCAGACAGAAGAAGGTGTTCGTCAGGATGAGGCGGTGTTCTGCGCAGGTGCGGAGAAGCAACAGACCATTGTCGTTTGAGCCGCGGAGACCATGGGGACCCAGCACTCCCCTCCAGGCAGTATGGTCTGTGCCAACGCGGGCGTTGAAGTCACCAAGGACAGTCAACTTGTCCGCCTTCGACACAGTCGCCAAGAGGGCGTGCAGGTCCTCGTAGAATTTGTCTCTGACGGCGTCGGGGTTGGTCATCGTCGGAGCGTAGGCGCTGATGATGGTGGCGAATTTGCCTCCCCAGAGAGGCAGGCGGAGGCTCATCAGGCGATCGTTGATGCCCTGCGGCAAACAGGGCAGGCGTCCCACGATGTCGTTCCGAATGGCGAAGGCGACACCCGCGTCCCGTCGCTCTGCCCTGGGTCGACCGCTCCAGAAGAAGGTGTAGCCGGCACCCACCTCCTCCAGTTGGCCTTGTTCGGAGAATCGGGTCTCGCTGAGTGCGGCGATGTCCACCTTGTAGCGCGCCAGTTCTCGTGCCACTAGCGCCGTCCTCCGTTCCCGTCGGTTGCTCCTCGGATTGTCTAAAAGGGAACGAACATTCCAGGCTGCCAGAGTGAGCGGGCTCACCCTGCCAGTCTGGTGACAACGAGTGGGGGCGACGGGAAGGAAACGGAGAAGAAGGTGACGAAGGAGAGGAATAGGCAGAAGAATAGGCAGAGGAAGAGGAAGAAGAGGTAGGATGAGGAGAATGAGTATGGTTGTTGTTGTTATTGGTATTGTTGTTGTTTCGATTTGGATTGTTTCGACCATGATAAGACGTCTGCGGCCCTGGCTAGCCTGGAGACGGCGTGGTACCCAGCAATGTTTAGGCCACCTTTTCTAGGCCCTTCCCCTTATTGGGGCTGGCAGTGCCACCCCTGAATAGGGCTGCCATGTGCCGTTTTGGCACGGCCGAACTCCACTATGGCACCACGACTTCGGGTTGTAGTGGAGAGCGACCCGAATTCGCCGTAAGCCGCGGCCTCCGACGGCGTAGGTTGGCGCGTCAAGGCGATGTCGATGTGGAGATCCATCCCGTCACCGGCTGTCCAGCGGCGTGCAGAGTCGAACCACGTTACGACGGTTCCGACGCAAGGTTCCATCCGACCTTCCATCCAGCGGAATCCGCAAACCCTGTGCACACGGCACAGCACACAGGGCCTCCTCACCTGGTTTAGCCCGCCGGTCGAGACGGTTGCCCGGGGTGTGGCCGCTGAGCAGAGTCCAGCTACGTGGAGCCACAGGTGAGAGTTGAGTGCCAGCAAGTGGACGCTAGGCGCAGTCTCACCTGCAAGCAAGTGAGCGACCACCACGACCATTACGTGAACCCACCGCTGACACCTCTACACCCCAATCAACCAGCTAACTGACTTGCATTCAATAGGAACTGACAACGTTCCGAACTCTCTTATAAATAATAGTAATAATGCTAATAAATGCATTTGATGCCAGTTTACAGGCATTGTCAGGAAAAGATTAAGCACAAATCCAGCCGGCAATGAAAAAACTCCTGACGAAAAAATAAAGCGGATGTTGTTTTTGTGTTGTTTGGAGGGTTCAGGAGAAAAAGCTACTACCCATGAAACGACGACAGACAATAAAGGGAGGGGCGACACAGCATCTGATATTTTCAGTCGCCATTTGTTTCATGAAGTTTGAACTGGATCAAACAGAAGCACCGAAGAACAGTTGTCGCTGTTGGCTAAAGAAATTGTCCCTGTTGAGACCGGCCATAGAGATCAGAAACCACGAACGCCATCACAACGATAAATTTGATCGACGACTTCAGCACCCAAAATTTGTGGGAGTGTTTCTGAATGCAAAAATCGAGTAATAGTTCTCTTAAATAAAGGATAAATTTGCAGAATTTTTACATTACCGGGTAGTTTATTCCAAATAGCAATTCCATTTACAGAAAATAACTGACGATATTTAACAGTACGTGCCAGAAGACGAAATAAAAAGACTTCACGGTGACTGTTACGTCGGGGGTGAACATGATGTCTTTAAGTAGTGAGTGGGTTAAAGATGCGATTATATAAAAGCTTACATAGTACGAATAGTCCTTTTTTAAATCTAGTTTCAGTTTCAGTTTATTACGGGAAATATAGGCGAGCGCCTTTGAACTCCCTATTGGTTACAAGTCGTCGGAGAAAAACATTGATAGTGGGAAGGCGAAAAAGGGGGATTTGTACATAATCCTAGTACGAAAAGAGTAATAAATAACGGTAACTAACTAGTTACAAGTAGCATAACCAAGTTTAAGTTGGTGCCAGGTTATGTGAGTGGATGTAAGGCTTGTAACTGGGAGGCTTGATGCGCGTCAAGTCTAAGCTTAAAGGACTTCACACAGGAGGAGTTTGCAACATCGGTGGGCAGGGCATTCCACGCTGCAACCACTCTGTGACTGAAAAAGAACTTTCTTCCATTGATCCTTGCTTTCCCGGCACGTAGTTTTAGGGGATGACCGCGCAAATTGGGCGTGTTAGCTTGTGTGAAATAATCAGTGGGATCTAAACAACAGTCTAGGCTGTTGATAATGCGAAATGCAAGTATAAGGTCACCACGTAATTGCCTATAAGAAAGTGGAAACAGGTTGAGAGTTGACAGTCGAGATTCGTAAGACAGCGCTCCCAGACCTTGTGTCATTTTGGTCGCCCGTCTCGGAAACTTCTCCAAAACGGTATAGTCCTTGGCAGTCCAAGGTCTCCAGGCCTGTATGGCGTATTCTAGATGAGGCCTCACGTAGGTGCCAAATATTTTTGAAAAGCTGTCTGGATCAAATTCCATAAATGCTCGCTTAATGAGTTGCAGTGTAGTCATAGCCGATTTAGCCGCCTTCGCGCAGTGCAGTGTTGATTTGAGTGAAGATGTAATCCATACACCCAAGTCCTTCTGACTTTCAACCTGTTGCAGGGGTGTGCCCTCTAGGAAGAAAGTCCTGGGGCTGGGGGTTCTGAAGCTGCCTAGTTGAAGAAAGTTGCACTTGCTTATATTGAAGGGCATAAGCCAGCGTTTCGACTAGTCGTTGAGCCTGTTCAGGTTTGCTTGCAGGTGGTCTACGTCTGCCGCATTGTGAATAACTTTCACAAAATTTAATGTCGTCGGCAAACAGGATGGTATCATAGTCTAAGTCCTTGACGCAGTCATTTATGAAAACGAGGAATAACGTGGGACCTAGGACTGAGCCCTGTGGGACGCCACTCACCACGCTTACCTCTGAGGACTGTTGACGCCCGACCTGCACTCTTTGGAACCATCCAGCCAAAAAGCTCTGGATCCATACAAGAAGGCGTCCACGAATTCCAGCGTTGAGAAGTTTGTGCAAGAGACGTTGGTGGGGAACGCTGTCGAAGGCCTTTTTAAAGTCGATGTAGATGGCGTGCACCACACTACCTTCATCGCGTGCTCTGGTCCAGCGTTCGAGCGTAAAGAGCAGATTCGTGAGGCAGGACCTACCACTTCGAAAGCCGTGTTATGCATCAGAAAGGAGGTGGTGCTGCTCGAGGAACTGCATCAATAAGTGATCAAGGCCTGTAAGCCGGCAACGTTATTCGTAAGACAAATGTTGGTGTTCCAGGGCTAAGACTCTCTTGCTAAAAAATGTCGAGCGGATTCTATTTTCTTCCGCTTAGCAGCACGCATGAGACTAAATAAAAACGAACGGTATTTAAAGCCAGGTCGAACGTACATGTTATAAAGGCGCAACCTAATGTCACTAGTTTTAAAGTTTCGGAGGCTAAACCCGGTCGTTCTACGTGCATTGGAGACTATCAAAGCACAGTGCTCCGAAAAATTGAGGCTCCTGAAGTATGATACACCCAGATCCTTTATAACCCCAGTCACATTTGTCGTGGCCGTCAATACTTAGTTGACATTGGTTGTCGTCGCCGACCACCATGATTGAGCATTTATTTCAAGAAAGAGAAAGGCGCCATGTGCGGCACCACTGGGCGAAAGCCTGTAGATCGCTCTTTAGGAGCTCAAGCACGATGTCATGATCTGCCGGCTTATATCGATATGCAACTTTAAGATCATCGGCATACATGAAGGGCTTACAATTCTGAAATAAATCTGGTATGTCGTTGACAAAAAGGCAAAATAATAGCGGATCGAGCGCAGTACCCTGAATCACTCCACTCCTTACGCATGCGGTGTTAGAGATAATACTGGAGATCTTAACCCGTTGTGTGCGACCGCCCAGGTAAGATGATATAAAACTCACAATTTTGCCACCTATTCCGAAAGAGGACAGTTTCAAGAGAAGAAGAGGGGCATGTTCAACACGATCAAAAGCCTTAGTGAAATCAAAATATACTGTGTAAAGTGGAAAACCATTGTCCCTAGATTGGAGAACATAGTCAAAGAAAGAGAGTTGACAGGTGTCACAAGACCGAGCTTTGAAGAATACATGCTGTGCAGTGCTCAGAAGGTTATTCTCTGTTAAGTGACACATCACCTTATCTTTGATCAATGTCTCTACGATTTTCGAAACTGCGGGACTACTGATCCATTGAATAGAGGACATTTGGCAGGCAGGAGTGATTTAATCGAGAGACGAGTTGGTAACTATTAAAGAAATCAGTCTTTTCGAGGAAACTCATAATGATTTTGACTATTCTCTCCATAATATTGCAACAGACGCACGTTAGGTTCACCGGCCGATAGTTTTTTTGCACTTGTTCTAGACTAACCCTTGTAACTGGGATATATATTTGCCACCTTCTAGTCGGAGGGGAGAATGCCTCGGTCAAAGGACGACTGCAAAATATGTAAAGCGATCTGGCGATTTGGCAAGCCAGCTCGTTTAGGAGTTTTACCGGTATTTGTTCCGAATCCGGATATTTTCATTCCTTAAGCGTTAGAATTTCCTTCCTCAAATCTTCGTCTGTGAATTTGAAGCTTTCGACTATTCAGTCAGTTGCTCCAGTAGGCAATCCAGCCTCGTCAAAGTCCGTTTCGTCGGTAAAACCAAATGCGAAAAATCGGCTTAGGTGTTCTTATTTAGCCTCACTTTCTACAATATCCCCATCGTTTTCTCTTTTCCATACTCAGGTCGCCTCTTTGTTCTTTAATCTGCTGTTGATGTAGCCGAAGAGTACATTTGGCTTAGTTACGGTCCGTTTCATAAGTCGCGTTTCGTAGTCCTCCGGAAACTTTCGGGCATTCGACCTTACCTCATTTCGCTTTCGGCAAAACTGCTCATAGTGCAAATGTTGTTTTTCTGTTACATACCTTCTCCAAAGTTTATTATTCCGGTCAACTTCTTCCTTTATATCTCGCGTTATCCAGGTAGGACGATTTGTCTTCTGGACTCTCTTTGTCGGACCGTTTCGATGTATGATGTCGGTTACGAGTCCTTTTAGAGTGCTCCAATCAACGTCTGGATGTCCGGAAGAACATCATGCCAGTTTACTACTGATAATTAACTTCTCATGACAGCAAAATTTTCCCGCCAGAAATTCAGCTGAGGCTCAGTCATATCCATTTGTCGGCTGTATAAGCGATATTTCCTAAACAGCATGACATGGTCACTCCTACCGAGCGGTGTTATGTACCTAAGTCCGCTGGCACTAGTTGGGACTTTGTAAGGACCAGGTCCAAACAATTTGCCCTTTGGGCCTCTCCGATTCTGGTTGGAAACGCGACATTCTGTACGAGAAATAGATCAGGTGTTAGCTTCAAGATCCTAGAATCAAAGGAATTTCGCTATTTATTAATAAATTGTTCCGGTCGACCATCGGTACGCTGAAGTTTCCAGTTACCAGCGCCACTTCGCTTAGCGTCACCTCTTTAATTAACCTAAACATTATCTCGTTAACATAAGAAGTTTGATTGGGTGATCTGTAGACGGTCAGAAAATTCAGATTAGGTACGCCACACATCTTTACTTTTAACCACATTACTTCATCCCACGAAAGCAATCAGTTTCGTTTACTGGCGCGATGATTCATCTCTTGACATAGATCTCTAGTCCCCCTCTTTTTATGCAGCCTGTCTCGGCGAAGAATTTCATATTCGTCGGGTACAACTTCGGCATCCAAGACTTCAGCCTGTAACCAAGTCTCTGTGATGGATTTGACATCCGGCTTCGTACCTAATCTCAATACTTTCAGCCCATCTAACTCCTAGAACAAACTGTGGACATTTGAATGAAGAAAGTAAAGTTTTCGAACGATTTTCGAGTCGGTTGTTAGATATTTCGTGTGAGTTTTCCGGTCTGTCGTCCCCTTTTGGGTTTACTGCTGTTTGATCGAATTTGACGTCAGTGTGTTGGTCGCCCATTTCTCAAGTCGGTTTGGCGGATAGAAGCGTTCTTTTTGTAATCTGGTTGTTCACTACACCTACTGTTCTTAACTGCATCCAGAGGAATCAGCTCCAAATATTTACGACTTTCCCATTCTATATTCTTAGGTTTTTTCGCTGAAATGGGATCTTCTGAGGTATCCGGTCTTGAGTTCCCTCCATTTCTCCCGTTCGTCCAGTTAGAAATCCCGCCGAAAAATCGTTATGTGGGCATCTTGGCCTGTTGATTTCCTGCCCGGCAGTAGTACAGCTTGTTCCTCATGTTGGAGGGCAATTTTCAATTGTCTATGATGGCTCTTATCGCCTCTGAATCCTTAATTGGTCCTATTCTGTAAGCTTTCAATACGGTGATGCTTTTGTTCTCTTGTAATAGGGATTTGGGGTATGGCTGGAATAATTGTAAGTCGTGATTTATTCTGTACCTTGAGATGTCCCAAGTAGACTCAGGCATGCTCTTCACAGCGATGCATTTACTGCGATCCAGTTTAGGGCCCTATCGTTTATTTTAATACGCAGAATCTCCATCGCGCTAATTTCTATTGTCATCATTGCCCAAGTCAGAGACAGTCGTCAGTGCATAGCTACCATAGGGCTCCTCGTCTGAGAGGCTTCTTGGTCACGTGGTACCTCTTTTGGCAGTGAGGTATTCGTCTGCATTGTCTGTGGACTCTGTTTTATCATGCTGAAATTCTGACCTACCTGGTCTTTTCGGGATGCTCCAAGGCGTTTCTTCGTTTTGAGATCTTTTTCAGTCATTCTTCTCTTACACATGAGACTGGTTTTCGGTTGTAATTAGGTCAGGGGTTAGTGCAATTACTAAATGTGCACTGGTATTTTTTCTAATTATGGTCTGAATTTTTGACATCTCCAACTCTCTCCTTTCGGGTGAGTGACGGGAAAGTTTAATCAACTTCTATATCCCAATTCTCAGATTCCTTATCTTGTTTTCTCTCTCCAAGAATTTCCATAGAAGTCCAAAACATGCTGCACAGGTTTCGTGTTCGTGTTGGACACCCAACAAAGTTATCAAACTCCTTGCGCGTTTCGCAGGAGGTGATTTGACGGCAGGAAACTTAGCGCAGTAGTCATTTATACAATGTTTAACACCTATGCCATCCCTTTTAAGCTGTCTGCTGCGCGTTAGTGGCCCACTGGTAACGGTATTTTTAGCGTCACTCTTGTGCCCCGAATCGAACCTGGCTGGAGGCGGACATTTTGCACAATGTCTAGAGGGCAGTTGCTCGACTACCATTATGAAGATAATACACTTACTACGCTTTTGATGGTATGGAAGGGTTCTTGAGCCAGACTAACGATATGAAGTGAATATCAAACGACTCAGCCATTCTTGGATTTGCGGAATCTCGAGGTGCTGTTGTCAGAGATGTGGTCGGAATAGGATAGGCTTTTATAATGAAAGTCCTGTTATAGTACTGTGAGAATCGAGGTATTGGAAAGAAGAAGATATTTCTAACTTCGAAAGGGCCGTTCGGGCGTCCGGTAGGCAGAAGTTTCGAACAAAATGAATACCTCGGAGATGGAAAATTTCAAAGCTAATTCGAGAGACGCGCCTTATTTGATGCACTCATGGTTTTCTCAACTGTACTCCCGGAGGTGTCGACCGTCTTATATGGAGTTATCAGGGACTTCTGTTATTTACTCCGAGTGCTCTGACTGATCCAGTTTACTACTTTGATGGAAGAAGTCTGCCTGAAGCAGTTTTTAACCTACTGTATACACTAAATTTAGTCGGATAATTCAAGAAGGGTTGCTCAGACTGGAACGCACAGAATATACGAATGTCAGGATATTTAGGGGAAGAAAGAGACTAACAGAAAATAAACGACAATGGAGAAGTAGACGGTCTCATTTAATAATTCTCGACTTTTTTCTCGGACTTGGGTGTCCCTAGTATCACTCTTTCACGACCACATGTTCAATTACTGCCATTTCGCGCAGCAGGTTTGGTGTGATATGTGGCCGTACAAGAAGAATGTATCATTCGCGCAATTCTTTGTTGTTTTCCCCCTGTCGTACACCGACCTTACACGCGATTAAGCCCCATTCCTGAGCTCGTTTAACGTGCAGCTTGCGCTCTTCAGTGTCATGAGCATGCCCAGTTGGGAATTGATTTATGCCTCTCGCTTCTTCCTTAACCTTTTACTTTTATGTCTTAGACGTTTAGACACGAATGCCAGTGTACACCAGGATGGTTATTAATTTTTTTCGAAAAAGGGCGTAAAAAGTAGAAAAGAGGTTAACCTCCTCGAATGGTCGAATTTAACATGGAATCGGCGACCGACTCCATAATGACCTTCGATTTCTGCGCCAAAGAGGATCTCCTTTAAGAAAATCAACGGTTTATGAGCCTCATCACCTGCAATAGGTTGGCAAGGTTTGAGAATTCCATAGGAAGCACTTTGGACAAATATTTTTGGGTTGTCAGGATGGCCAAATTGCGGATAAATTGGTTAAGAAGGCGTTATATACCGCTCTCATGAGAACGTGACCGTGAATAATAATTATAATTTATATTATTAAAGACCCGTCGGGGTCCCATTAAAGCAAATAACAATAAATTTACATAGAATTTTAGACGAGGTATGCATAATCTGTACAAAATGCAATTCATAATTTCTGAATTAGTAGTCCGTTAAGAAAAAGGATGAACGGACGGTGAGAAAAACTCCACTTAACAATTTAAAAATGATCGGATTAATTTTACGGGAAAAAACCCCTCGCTAAAAAATAATAACAGAAAAATTCGTACAGAACTGGCTTGCATGTTGCGATATGTAACGGATTGTAATCGGACATCGTCAGGGCCGAAATAAATGCCAGGCTTTAGGGGTACGTATGCGGGTCAGACAGGACTGGCCTGCATGTGCCGTGAACGTCGACAGACCGCATGAGGTCGAACTTCGAGAGATGAAGTCAAGAACCGCGAAAATCGTCGCTGTATATGACATTGTATAACGGATTTCATGAAGGTGTAAGTAAGCGAGTCAGGCAGGATTGGCCTGTAGGTGGCTTTGAGTAAAAGGTTCGAAACGGGTATCGTCAAGGCAAGATTCATATTCCGGATGAGGCCATTCACGTCAAAGTGGTGAATTGAAAACCAGTCTCGAGGCGATAGGAACCCAGATGCGATCGGTTACATTCAGCCGAGTCCATCCGAGGAGATGCTACTAGTATATGCCGAATACAGAAGGTTTCGCAAAGAGCGTCGATGGAACGCACTCTGTGAGGGCACGATGCATGAAGTGAAAAAATTGGAAAAATTAACATTTCTGGTGAAGGATCTTAGGAAGCGATATAACTCACAGAGGAAGGAAAACTGAGCAGATACGGAAAGTTAATGGCGGCGTCCTAAATTCCAGGTGGACCTTTCTCAGTGTCACATAGGATGTTTCCGGGAAGGATGAGGAAAATAAAAGTTAAATCGAATCAGTATTAATATAAAGGCGTATTCTTCTCTTAAAGGTATGTAGATTATCTGAAGATCTTATATTTATTGGAAGGGAATTCCAGAGGAAAGTATATCTGGAAGCGAAAAAAGAGAGCGCTTAGAGGTGGAGGAAGCTGGCAGAGGTATAATCAAGGACGAGTTGCGAAGATTGTATGGTCGACTACTGGGGGTAAGTGCTGAAATCCGAGGAAGATTTGAACTATTATTAATGCGCAAGAGGAGACAGAAGCCTGCTTCCAGTCTTCGAACCCATAAAAAATCTAGGTTAATTAGCTGGCATCTATCTGAGTAGGAGATATTGGGATGTTCCATGCCTAAAAGTTTTTTAGAAAAACGTCTTTGCACGTTCTCAATATTTAGACGACTAGCCTCATTCATCAAACCAAAGAGTGGGCAGCAATACTCGAGAATGGGAAGTACAAACATACGATAGAGCCTTAAGTTAATTTCAGGAAGATAGAAACTATTAGAAATAGAGCTGCAAATCTGGGCAGCTTTGGCTGCGATTCCGTCAGCGTGTGGCGAGAGATCAAGATTTTCAGTGTAGCTTAAACCTAAATTCTTGATGGTGGTACATTCAGTCATAGGTGTGCCTTGAAAGACCGCTGGTTGGGGTAGCCTATCAGGTCCTAAACCCATATAGTGACATTTAGACGGAGAGAATTCCATTAGCCATTTTGAGCTTCAAACGGAGAGAGCAAGCAAGTCAGCATGGACTTGGTCCAGGCAATGAAGGCTCGTAGATTTATTGAAAGAATATACACATTTGAGATTATCGGCATAAATAGATGATTGAGAATGTTTATTAGCCGCCGAGATATCTTTTATGCAAAGCAGGAACACAAGAGGACCTAAAACGGTGCCCTGTAGGACGTCATTTACAATAGGACTTTCACTGGAAATTGGAGATCCCACCAAATCCTTTTGTTTACGATTAGACAGATATGACTTGATAAAGTCTGCTAGAGGACTGCGAATTTTCAGAGCTTCTGAGTTAGCCAAGAGTCTTTCATGTAGCAATTTATCAAACGGACCAAGAAACGCCTTTGTGGTTCTCAGATATACGACGTTATTGAAAGTGCGTTTTTGTCTACCTGTGTGCCACACTGCAAACAAGAGGTGTGCGACTTATGGAAAAAACGGTCACCTGGACGTTTGAGATATCAAAGCCACCCTCTCGGAATATTCCATCACCTCTCGGTGTGCGTACAGGATGCTGGGTACCAGAGGGGATTCCATATTGGGTGAGATTGATGGTTAGTCCTCATATTGTCC
>CACRXP010000226.1:201542-233778 GCA_902702965.1 Spirometra erinaceieuropaei
AATTAATGCATGATCACTTGCAAAGAGGTCATGATAAAAATCCATAGATAAAGGGAAGGTGCCATTAGTAAAAATTAAGTCTAAAACACTATCGTTTCTGGTCGAAGAGTGAACTAATTGAGTCAGGTTTGAAAAGTAAATTGTGTCAAGCAGCTTCTGGAATTTAGGAGGAGAAGTATGTGTGTGCCAGTCAATTTCTGGCAAATTAAAATCGCCTACGATTATCTTGACATCGAAAGAAGTTTCTGCAATTTTTTCAAAGAGTTCGCAAAAGTGGCTTTCATTACCAGAGGAACAAGGAGGATTACATACACATCCGACTAAGGCTTTCCTATTTTGAGGAAGGATTACCGAAGCAAAACATAAATTTCCAGAGAAGGAGGAAATGTTCAAGTTATAAGGCGATTGTGCAAGTGATGCTCTTATGTAAAGAAGGCATCCACCGCCGCGTCTGTCGGCACGGTCCTGGCGGTATAAACTAAGGCTATCTATGTTAAGTACCGAGTCTGAAATTAGAGAGTGGGCCCAAGATTCAGTAATGCACAATACGTCTGTGTCAAACTCAACAGCTACACTTCTTAGGTGTGCCATCTTTTGTACGACAGATCTTGCGTTGAGAGAGACAATACTGAGCGTATTCCTAATATGTAGGTTCCGCTCATTGCTACTTATAAAAAAGGAGGAGCCGGAGGTGGAAAATTAAGCTGAGGGAACGGAGCAATTGGTGGAGGACAAAGTTGCTGCGGTCTAAAATGTATGGGGTAATTACTAGTTAGAGATGCAGCATTAGGTGGAAAAACATTTGAGGAGGACCCAGGAAGAGGAAAACTATTTTGTTGGGTTGGAAAAATAGGAGACAAGAAAATAGGATTTTGGGAATTGTTAGCATAATACGAGGGGTAGTTTATGTTAGGTGGCGGACGTAATGGTTTCGGGAAACAGTTAACATCAGGAAAGGGCTTTATTATTTGGGGTGTCAGGCTAGCAACGGGATTGGAAAATTTATCAGCAATGCAATATACTTGCATTTTGCAGTCTGATGTGTAAGAGGGTTTCACAACTGTGGCGGTAAGTTGAGAATTTAGGATAGGAACAGGTTCCGCCGTGAGCATCGACAGACCGCATGAGGTCGAAATGCGGGAGATGACATCAAGAACAGCGAAAATCGTCGTAGTATATGGCATTGTATAACGGATTTCATAATGGGGTAAGTACTTGGGTCAGGCAGGACTGGCCTGTATGTGGCATTGAGTAAAAGGTTCGAAACGGGTATCATCAAGGCAGGATTCCTATTCCGCATGAGGCCATTCATGTCCAAGTGGCGAATTGAAAACCAGTCTCGAGACGACAGGAACCCAGATGCGATCGGTTACATTCAGCCGAGTCCATCCGTGAAGAGACTACTAGTATATGGCGAATACAGAAGGTTTCGCCAAGAGCGTCGATTGAGCTCATTCTGTGAGGCCATGATACATGAACTGACAAAGTGGAAAAATTAACATTTCTGGTGAGGGATCTTAGGAAACGACACGACTCACAAAGGAAGGAAATGTGAGCAGATACGGAAAGTTAATGGCGGCCTCCTAAATTCCCGGTGGCCCTGTTTCAGTGGCATGGAGAAAGTTGTCGAGGAAGGATGAGGAAAATAAAAGTTTAGTGGAGTCAGTATTCAGATTAGGGCGTAGCCTTCTCTGAAAAGTGTGTAGATCATCTGAAGATCTAATAACTATTGGAAGGTTATTCCAGAGGAAATATATCTGGAAACGAAAAAAAGAGAGCGCTTAGAGGTGGAGGAAGGGGGAGGAGGTAAAATGAAGCATGAGTTGCGAATATTGTATGGGCGAATACTAGGGGTAAGCGCTGAAATCCGAGGAAGATATGAACTGTTATTAATGTGGAAGAGGAGAGAGAAGCCTGCTTCTAGTCTTCGAACCCATAAAATGTTTATTTATCTTGCATCTATCTGAGTAGGAGATATTTGGATGTTCCCTATCTAAAACTTTTTTTTAGAAAAACGTCTTTGAACATTTTCAAATTTTAAACAACTAGCCTCATTCATCAAACCAAAGAATGGACAACAATACTCGAGAATACGAAGTGACAACATACGATAGAGTCTTTATTTAATTTCAGGAAGATAGAAACTGCAAGAAATAAAGCTGCAAATCTGGGCAACTTTGGCTGTAATTCTGTCAGCCTGTGGCGAGAGATCAAGATTATTAGTGTAGCTTAAACCTAAATCCTTGATGGTGGTACATTCAGTCATAGGTGTGCCTTGAAATACCACTGGTTGGGGTAGCCTATCAGGTCCAAAACCCATATAGCGACATTTAGACGGAGAGAATTCCATCAGCCATTTTGAGCACCAAGCTGAGAGAGCAAGCAAGTCAGCATGGATTTGGTTCAGGCAATGAAGGCTCGTAGATTTATTGAAAGAATATACACATTTGAGATCATCGGCATAAATAAATGATATCATTTATGCAATGAAGGAACAAAAGAGGACCTAAAACGGTGCCTTGTAGGACACCACTTACAATAGGGTTTACACTGGAAAGTGGAGATCCCACCAAAACAGTCTGTTTACGATTATACAGGTATGACTTGATAAAGTCTATCTGAGGACGGCGAATTCCCAGAGCTTCTGATTTAGCCAAGTCTTTTATGTGGCAATTTATCAAACGGACCAAGGAACGCCTTTGTGGTTCTCAGATATTCGACGTTTTTGAAAAATGCGTTATTGTCTACCTGCGTGCCACACGGCAAACAAGAGGTGTGCGACTTATGGAAAAAACGGTCACCTGGACTTTTGAGATCTCAAAGCCACCCTCTAAGAATATTCCATGATCTTTCGGTGTGGGTTCAGGATGCTGCGTACCAGAGGGGATTCAAAATTGGGTGAGATTGACGGTTAGTCCTCATATTGTCCTAATGCACTACTTTAATTCGGCACCATTCTCAGGCCCATTCTCCCCGTCAGCGATATCAAAGGATAACAAGACGACGAAGGGAAATTATATGAACAGATACACTATACTTAATACAGTAATCTATGGTAATCAAACACATTCAAACTACCTCCACCTAATATACTTTTGCGGTCGCGTGTCTTGTTGTGTGTGTAGTGTAAAAGGGAATTGAAACTACAGGGAAAAAATAGATACGGAAAAATTTACCTCCTAACGAGAAACGTGGATTTTCTTACAAAAAATGATAACGAAATGTATGTGAACAGACTCGCGAAGAATAAAACCCCCTCGAGTGTCGGTTGTTGTAGAGCGAAGAACGTTCCGGGCAAAGTACATAAATTTCCAAGCAGAAGTCGGTTAGAAGAACTTGTTGCCTAGGTAAGTTCACGCTTTGCGAGATACGACCGAGGAATGACGACTGATCGTGGCAAATGGCTAAAAAGTATTCAGGCACCCGAACGCAATCAATGTAACAGTGGCACCATGCAGCAGGCGGACAGAAACGTGCGTTAACGCAAGCGGAAACCAGCCGTGTGTTTTAGCAAATGCAAATAACAATAAGAAGAGTTCGAACGCATAAAAATGTAAAAAAATGAGAATATACGTAGACCTGTAAGGTGAAGGGATTTCACACGATTTGCGGGGAGGAACATCGTTCGTACATGGCAAATGCATAATTCGGTGGAATATTCTCCGGTGCAGTCAAACCCACCGCTGCTGCTGCAAAGCCACATGTCGCACATTTATGGTATCCCTTCGTTGGAGGCAGACTGGAAAAAAACCCGCGGCCAGCGGTCATACATATCGTGACTTCCAGCAGCAAGTCGCCTCAGTGTGGAATTGCCACTTGGATGATGTACTACTCTTCCATTCTACGTTTTAGTTCCGCAAGTTTTCAAACAAGCGGACACAAACAGGAAAACGGAAGTCTCTGTGTAATATCAACCGAAGAAATAAGGGCTTCTCAATTCAGGCGTCTTACATTTGTGTATATATACACAGAGGCTGGCTGATTAAGGTGTGCTTTGTGCTTATTCCACGATTCACTAGGTGTGCGATTTCGAGACAAAAGCTCAGACAACATCTGTGGTTAGGTTAAATTACAATGTCAATGATTTTTTAAGGAACAAATCATCTTTGGCCCCAGAACATCCGCCCTATTCACAAACTCAGAGCAGAATTGAACCATGAATATGGTGTTGAAAATGTGAGCCAATTAGCTTTTGCGGTTGCTGTTTGAGTTGGTGCGTTGGCTTCCCAGATGAATCGGGATTTCTCCGCATGTTGGTTGGACCGCGACACGTTGATTTCCTAAGATGCCTGCCGTATTACTTCAAGGCGAAGTGTGGATTTGCCAAGACCACTCACTATTCCATTAAACCACGTTCAAGGGATCCACGATGGAGGGACATTGACCTGACCAGGCATCAAGAGGTCGCCGATGTTGTCATCGTCGGCGGTGGGCCCGCTGGTTTTGCCGCCGCTTGTAGACTAAAACAGATGGCTAACTTGGACAACCGCCCAGACTTCCGTGTTGTCATACTAGAAAAGGCTGCATATATTGGTTTTTCAGTGTAAATCTTTACAAACCTGTAGGTGGACACATAATGTCAGGTGCATGCATTGAGCCAAAGGCCCTCGAAGAGATCTTCCCGAACTGGAGGGAGTTAAAAGTACCCAAACCTTCCACATGCATTTTAGGCCCCACTTAACACGCCAGTATTATCAGACTCCTTTTACTTCTTGACAGAAAAGCACCGATTTCCCATTCCTCTTATTCCAGGTTAATTGACTACTCGTTGATCTAAATTTTAGGTCTCCCCATGCGAAATGAAGGCAATTTTATCGTTCGCTTGGGACATCTTGTTGCCTGGATGGGGCAGCAGGCTGAAGATCTGGGTGTTGAAGTCTACCCTGGCACAGCTGCATCTGAGGTTGTTTAATTGTCAAAAATTGACGTTATTCTAGGTACTGTTTGGCAAAGAGGGCCAAGTTATCGGCGTGGCAACAAACGACGTTGGTATAAATAAGGACGGGTCACCGAAAGACACCTTTGAGCGTGGCATGGAGATTTTGGCTACACAGACGATTTTTGCAGAGGGCTGCCACGGACATTTAACTAAACAGGTACGCTTCCTACCATTAAAATAAGCATATTATGTTAGAAGATAACCGCCTACCTTTGATATTGCCCAGATTGTGTTTGTAAGAGCGAACCAGGTCATTTCCTATAGTTAACTGATTTAAATTCTTTGGACATTTTCGTCATTTTGCGCACAACCTTTACTCATCTATGGTGCGCGGACGCATCTCAACGTTTTCAAGATGGAGACAGGAGCTCTGTAAAAAGAACTTTATTATCCTGGCGTTTCGGATTCTCACTCAAACCCATCATAATAGACAGAGTCAGTTAAGGGTAGTGTATTGCCCAGGTGTTGCAGTAGTTGCTAGGCAGATACATGACTATCACAGTTGACAGCTCCCGAGTGCATCACGGTTCGACTGGCCAAGTGTTAAAGTATGCAGTTGCTATGCTCCTGTGTGCCTGCCAGCTGTGATAGGCACGTAGCGGTCTAGCAACCGCATCCTTTAAATAATGTAACACCTGAGCAATCCACTACCCTTACCTGACTGTGTCTCAGACGATGGATTCAAGTGAGAATCCGAAACATCAGACTACTAAAGCTTTTGTTCCAGCGATCATGTCTCCTTCACCACAACTTTCCGGGACTCGCCTATTCACCTCTACTGGCAAATCGAAACGTTATTAGTTGAGTCATCTCCGCCTTCATCACAATCTGCAGTTTGCACTTTATTTGCAAGATAGACAAGATAGCTAACCTTTTCTAGGACCGCGGCATTTCGATTTAAAAGTCGTTACACAGTCTTTCGGCCATTTCGACATATTTTTCGTGACATTCACTCTGCAGATGATCAAGAAGTTCAGTTTGCGAGAAGACACGAAGCCCCAAACGTATGGCATCGGATTCAAGGAGTTGTGGGAAATCAAGAAATCAGGATGGAGTCCAGGTCATGTTGAACATGGTATCGGGTGGCCGATGGTGAGTTTTGGTTTTTGTTTTTCTGTTCTGCACCCAAAACACCGTACGTCGGCTAAATGTTTGAGCACATTGAGCGCCATACCTTTGGAAGACCCCATTTTACTCATTTGTCATTAAAAGTGTCTGTCGAGACATTGAGTCTAGGCTAACTCTTATGATGCACTTTTCCCAAGAGCGGAAGACCATCGTGCCTTCGTATAATGTATTTCCGCATGCTTATCTTTTTAAATTTTTTGCAGTTTGGTTCCTCACGGACGCCCCTAATTTTCTAACGATAGTCCCCTAAACAATGAACGAGGCCTTTCCGGCAGTAAAACAGACATAATGAGCTTCTATCGTTGGCACATTAGTGCAGCAGGACTTGAAAGTATTCGATCTTTAGACTCCCTGATGATAGATTGCACCTGCTGGTGCGCACTCGGTGCCATTTCAGTAGCTGATAAAACTTCATTATACTTGCCCAGGTATTTCAACATTTGCCCGTTAATTTTACCCACTTTCAGTCTAATGGCAACTATGGCGGCTATTTCATCTACCATTACGCTGGCGAAAGTCCGCTTATATCGTTTGGATTTGTAGTAAGTCATATTTTTCTCCCAACAGGGATGTTTGTTAGTGTTTCTTTTGGCACTGGTTATGCGTTTCCAAGTAGTCAGTTTTTTGATCGGAGACGCGGGAATTTCATTATACTTGGGTGTTTATACAGTAAACGAAAAATCGTGGATGGGGTTAGTCATGCCTGTTTTTTCTGAGCTGTCTGCTGTTGCGTACTAGGCTATAAAAATACTATCTATTGCCCTTTTGCAAGGGAGCTGAAGTGGCTTGTACCTACTAGAGTAGTTTTTTCTTTTAGGCTATTTCCTATGATTCCAGTGTACACCGACTCTCCGTACTATGATTCCTCTAAAGGAGTAGTTTGGTAATTTGAGCACCATTGTTACGTGATATGACTGATTTCTAAAACTTCAACGATCGGCCTTACCGTAACAAGTAAAGTTAAATTAAACCGCTTCTCACACAGGATTCGTCACAGTGGAGTTAGCACACCGTGCGACTTTACTAGTTTCACGCATGTTATGACCTGTCCACCTGATCTATTTTTCCCATATATAGCCTGAATGAGCTTCCATTAGTCTGGTGGGTGCTCTTTGGCTGACGTAGGTGAATGTTTCAATCTGCAAGTGCTAACCCGTTGATCAATATGTCCTCAGTTCTTTAACGCCCGCTAGCACAAATAGTTACTGTTATAATAGCACCAACCATATCTCCACGGTTGGATGCTCCTTGACGACATAGCTTTCTTGGGTGCCAAGACATTTCCGTGCCTTCGAATGCTGCCCCCTCAATGTACGGTTCTTTCTCGATCAGTGAACCTTGTGACAAATTGTTTTGGGATTGGTAGAGGACGCTTGGGTGTTCTACACTGCAGGGTTGGGTGTGACTGGCTGATGACGGCCAATAAGCCAGAAATGGCCATTCCAGTCCCCCTTGCCTTTCTCGATAATAACATTCTGTTTTGGGATTCTCTACCAGTAGGGATTGGGCTTATAAAGCCACACGACGACTTACCGTGTTGTTAATTTTTCTTTGCGTCAGCTTCTTAGCCTGCTAGTGAAATTGAATGCTGTGAATGTCACTTCTTCGATTGCTAGCCTCTACATTTTTCACCTCGTCTTTTCGAGGACATTTAAACTGATTCTTTATCTTTAGACTTCCACGGATGCTTCTAAATGTTTTAGATGGGTCTCGATTATGAGAATCCTTATCAGAACCCTTACAAGGAATTCCAACGCTTAAAACAGCATCCGCACTTTGACAGACTCCTGGATGGCGGAACCCGAGTGGCCTACGGTGCGCGAGCACTGGCTGAGGGTGGCTACCAATCGATACCCAAGCTGACTATGCCAGGCGGCCTGCTGATCGGTTGTACCGCCGGTTTTCTCAATGTGCCCAAAATTAAGGGTGTGCACAATGCCTTACGCTCTGGGCGAATAGCAGCGGAGTCCGTGTATAAGCACATCAGCGAAGTTGATACCTCCAATAAGTCCCTAGGTACTCCCTCCTGGGGTTTATTATGTGCCACGTCCCTTTGGACCTATGACAGTTTAATCATTCTCATAAGAACTGCTTGTCTGTCGAAAAGGTCCCTGACCTCGAATCATGTCGGACCGAATCAACCTCGTCATTCAGTTAGTGGGTGGCTTTATCACTGCCAAATTTGTTTGTGAGTTTAAATTTAAAACATAACCGAAGTGTATACCCACCGAGAGGAATTAACAACTACTCGATTTTTACCCGAAAGTGATAACGACAGAATCATACTGCGTCGTCACCTGGGAATGTCGCATCCCTCCCTTCCCAATCAGTAAACCTCTTCAAATGGCGTCTCTCGCAGGCGGTTAACGCTTTTGCGTAGTCTTGTTCAGCAAATGCTCGCACACCTGTTTAAAATCTTCGGCCTCTGTGACTTAACGGTCTCGTAGTTGAATGTGATGAGCGAATGTGATGGAAGCCGTTACGCAACACTGCATATATTAGCCAAACGCCGTGCGTTGTAATGTCGCAGGTCATTGCTTGTGCGGCCCTGCTATACTGACCGTGTGTACAGTTTTTTTCTGCTAAATATCGCACCGAGCCTTCGTTTGGGACAATGTAAGACCAACAGGCGCCACCCAACCGATTGGGCTGATTTTTGTAGCTGTTTAGCCACCTATGATCGTGGCCCGAAGACTTAAGTCCATCCCTTTGCTGTGACCACTGATGAAGGAGAGTTCGCTTTTGCATTTCTATCCGTCCAGCACTGGTTTCTTGGCGACATCAATGGCCAGTGAAAAAGGGGAAGACACCTCTGATCAAACCCGGCTATTGTACTGGGCCGTGCAATCCGGTGTTTGGTAGTTGAGTCTTAGTTAGGCGATAATACCAGTCAGAGTCCTGATGACACTAAATCCTCTAAACTTTCGACTATGCTTACCTATATTTGGCGTTAATACATACAAGTACACAAAGGATGATAATGCATGGGATTAACATGTCTTCTGACTCCTTCCGGTCGGGTTCAATTTGAGTAAAAATGACATTGTTAGTCCAGTTTCGTGCTGTCCGTGGGACGTGCCTTGACTGATTTAGAGCACGGAAATAGACCCTTCAGTTGGCCGTAATATGCAAGACTTTTGGTAGTATGTTCGAGCGTAATTCAGTACTGCTGATAACCACGTTGTGTTGAGATCCCTGCAAACCTTGTCTGTGCGACTACAGTATTTATTTCTTTTTGAGTTTACCCGTACAGTTTTAGTGAACTTGTCATTTAAACCTATTGTTTGACGTCCTTTACTTTCCCAGAGGTCGTGTCCTACCCCGTTGCCCTAAAGCATTCACCCGTTTGGAAAGAGCTGTACAGTGTTCGCAACATACGCCCCAGTGTGGATGCCCTAGGGCTTGGCATGTTTGGTTGCGTACTCTACACTGGCCTGATTTGGTACCTCCTGCGCGGCAAAGAACCCTGGACCTTTAAGTTCAAAGGTAGATCTCAACATATTAACCAACCTTTTCAGGACGATTTTTTGCAAATACAGCCCTCTTTTGTGGGTTTTTCGTGTACGCAGAATAGTGATTTAGGCACAGATGCGGTAGTATTTAGATCCTAGTAGATCTACTTCTTACCAGATATCCACCCGTTACCCTTCTTCACTCGCTCTAAACCCTTGCTTTGTTGTTTTTGTTGAAAAGAGCACTGTCACTCATAGCTCTGCATACACTCGGAAAGTCTAACCGGACCGGGCTGCCCGCGCCTCGGATTATTAAAAAAATCGGTTAAGCTTTGACCTCGCGGGCGATTGTTGCGTGGAACGGCCGGATAAAGGGATATTTACCAATAGCTACTTGGGTATGGAAACATGCACCTCTTCAACACAGCAGTCTGATTTTCCAGAATTACGCCGGACGGAGAGCCGAACCTTGCTGGATGGGGGGAAGCATTTGCCATGTTGTAATACCGTCATGACTTGTAACTCTTTTGTGGGATACCGATTCACCGCGTCGGGACACGGATTCTCTTAAAGGCCTTGGTACTGTATGACCCCTTACTGTTTAGTCGCAAGACCCGAGAACCTGCCTATTTCACACTTAAAGTCCTCTGAAGGTCTTTCCAATTTCTGCCCCGTGTAAACTTGCCCAATGGCATACAGCCCGGGGTGGCAAAGAAGCCGCATCTTTTCGGGGTCAGTCTAGTTCCGTTGACGGAAACCTTTACCTGGTATTGATAGGACTCATTTAAACCATTTAGTTGAGTACTCGGCTTCTCTGCTTGCCTCTTTATTTGCACTATTTACACGTTCCCAGCAATCTGCACATTTCAATTTTGTAATGCAGTTTGTGCATTTGCTATTTCAGAACCGGACTCTAGTCGTCTGAAGCCGGCGAAGGAGTGCAAGCGTATTGTCTACCCGAATCCAGACGGCAAAAGAAGTTTCGACCTCCTTACCTCCGTGGCACTCACTGGTACCAGTCACGATGCCAATGAACCTCCCCATCTCACGCTCTACGATGACACCATACCGGAAACTGTCAACCTGCCAGTCTATGATGGACCTGAACAACGCTTTTGCCCTGCAGGTGCCTCCAGACGGAAGTTTATTGACATCCACTGTGATTTCTTGTTGTTGGGATCTTACTTGTCAAGTTTGGGATGTTGTGCCGTGGTGCTCTGGAACCCTTGTTGTTCTATTTAAATCCTAGGGACGCCCCCTTTCGTAATTGTTAGCGGCCAGAGTTTGAAATCCCCCAACTTTTCCGCGTCCTCATAAATGCTTGGATTGGCTTCCCGTCCAAGGAAAATCGGTATTTCGCCGATAGAATGAAAACTTTCATACCGACAGGCGATTATTTACTGCTCCTGTGGCCTTTAGCAGCCTTGGGCTGTCCGCAGCATAGGGGATCAGTTTGTTCCGAAAATTTCCGAAAATTGCATCATGAAGCTGAGGCTGTTTAGCTCATAGACTTACCAAAGAATCATCGAACAAGCATTGGGATTTGAGCCAGATGGACTTAATGCAGGTCAGGAAAATGTGAAATCTGGGACAATCGGTAACTATGGTATGGCGTGTTTTCTCAGTCCTAGACTTAGTAAGAATAACTTCGTTATGTGTCAGACAAATAGCCATCTTGGGGATTTAGATGTATGATGCAACCAGATCTGCCTGGTTTTAATAAAAAAATTTCAGTCTGAGCGCACTTAGACTGTTGGGAATGTTACCCTCGGTCCATACTCTGGTGGACTAGCTGTAAAATAGGAGTGTATACGCCTTTGCCAATCTGTCCCACCGTTAACTTAAGCAACAGTCCATCTTGGTATTCTAACTCCAACGAATTTAGCTCATAAATAGCGCTTTGTATGTCCGTTGGTGACTGTTCTGAACTATTCTCTAACATTTCAGGTGTTTATGAATACGTAAACATCGACGGTAAGTCAACCCTGCAGATCAATGCTCAGAATTGTATTCATTGCAAAACCTGTGACATCAAGGATGTATCACAGAACATAAACTGGGTCAACCCACAAGGTGGCGAAGGTCCCTCCTACGACGGCATGTAAGGTTGCCCTTCGTATCTATCTCATCCGCTATTCTGACAATCCTCAACTCCAACTGCACACTCAGGGATTCCTTTTTCCAATTTCCATTTGAGTAACACTCTTGGATCTACCAAAGACTCATTTTCCGCCTTCGCTTTTCTCTGTGTCCTTTTTGTTTAAACCACTGTCTCCAAAAATACACTGCCTTTGCTGACTACACCAGCCTCTTCATTCCCCTTGTTTTTAAACACGATGGTCGACTCCTAGTTAGTTGTTCTCTTTCGTCTGCAGATGTCAGGGGTCTCCACCTCCTTCGACTATGCATCCCAGGGTCGCGTGGCTCAGCTGGCCCGCACTTATTGGCTGCCCTCTTCTGACACGACGAGCCAAACCAAGAAACCCTTCAAGCCAGATCTGATTGAACGTATCTACGTGGAGGATCTCATTAGTTTCGGCTTTTCGCACCGACGCTGTATGACGCTCGAACTGTCCCAGTACCTGGAGGCCTACCTGTGGCCGAACTTCAACAAGTCCAGCAGCAGGGCGCATGTTATTTCCATTTGCGCCATGGTCAACGAAAAGGCCCGCGAGCGGGTGCCAATTTGGCAGGCAAGTCTTACTTGTCTCCTTCAACGATCTATTTTGCTACTCTCACTCCCCATAGGCGAGATGTAGTTCTGACCTCTGTTAAAGCGTTTTTCTTTAACGACTTCGTTGAGATGCCAAACTACGACCTTTGACGTACTAAATTCCAACCTTTCTCTTTTTCCGTCCCTTAAGTGTTTTCTGGATTTACCGTCAAACTTCGATGTGCTCATTGACCGCATCCTACGCATTCTCCTAGACGAGCCCCTTCAGCTGGACACTCAGATGCCTGGTGCTGCCGTCAACAACGAAGCGCTCAAGAAGCGTCTGGCTGAACACATAGTGCTCATCACTTTCCTTTCTCACTGCTTCACCAATCTGGCCGAAGTCGGTGTCCTTAGACGGTCTTTGAAGGACATGTACTGTCTGGCCGTTTGGCGTCATCTTCAGCCGGCTCGATTGGAGAAGGAGTTGGACGCCGTTCCGCGCTACCGCAAGCTCCTACACAAACTTGAAAAACGGGCTGCGATCCTAACAGATCCGGAGGAGGCTGATCGGCTAGCCACTGAGCGATCCTTTGTAGCCAGATTCATTGATCGATTTCTACAAATCGTAGAGGAACATCCAGCAGACGTTGGGGTAATTTTGAGATTTTATATCAAATAACTTGGCTTTGGGAGGAGATTAGATAACCTACATTATTGTAACTCGTTTTTCAGGAGATCGATCCCCTCCTAGCCCACTATCTGCAGAGATGTCTTCTCCTACTCATCGACTTCTCCAGCATGCTCCTGACCCGCCGTTTCCTAATCGTCCTCATAGACGACCGTCACGCAGTCATCCGCTGTCAAAATTCTGGCCTATATAAGGAGAATAAAGAGGGCTGCCTGTTCTCTGAATTGGTTGATGTATTTGCCTTTTACGCCTTGTTCCAAGTCGACAAGACGACTGGTGAGGCCGTGGACGCTACTGAATTAGATCGAAGGTAAGCGATTGACCTGTTGGTTTTTATGTTTCTCTGTCATCACAGCCAGCTCCGCAAACACCATCGGTAATTAGCTGCGTTAGCACCTGCATTGTCTGCGCCCTTACCGAGCTCGGGGTCGATGTCTAAATAAACTTACGGAAGGCACATGAAACCCATGAAGGTATCGACCGTTACTTGGGGTTGCGCCACCCCTCCCTCGTCCGCACCCAACCTGTTTCGTTCTATAGAAACAGCTGTAATTCTCACTGAGATGGATTTTGACAACTGTTTTCCTGAAAAGTGACTTTGCACGCTTTAGCTTGACGCAAGGTAATCCCGTTCTCTTTAGGCACTGTTCCTGCAATACAGACTATGTCCATTGTCTGCATGTTCCAAAAAGTTCATACTTTATCATCTCTGGGAAGTCGACTCGGCATTGCAGGGTTTTCCATTTTGAAGGCAACCCGTGTGTAGTGACTTCCCATCACCTCTACATCCTCATTATCCTCGTCATCAGCACCTCCATTTTACCGAGTATACTTCCTGCTATCATATCTCTTCCTGAGCGAAATTAAACTCTGGGCTGAAGTTTAATCCTCAGAACGCGTATCTAGTAGGTAACTCCCGGCGGGTGAGTGCTAGTGCTTACACAAAACACCGGACTGTGGACGTCACGTCGCACTTCCGTTTCCTATAACTCTAGGGCTCGTAATTATGGACACTTTGGAATTACAGGGCGTTACCAAAACACCTAATTGCTGTCCACTTTCTTATCGTTAAGACACCTGCCCTTCCCCAGGCCTCGCCTCCCGTCGTGTATGTCCCTCTTGACAAGCATCTAATAAAGTCCCTTGTGTGTATTGGGTGGTTGGTTTAGCCACTCTATTCGTGTTCCCTCTTCCCACTAATTGCCGCGCTAATTTCTTCATGGTACACCCACTTACAAACATTTGCAACTGACTCGGACGTATTTTCACCCTCTCACTACCCCCCTTAGTGTCATTTTCTTGTCATTCCGTCATCCATCCCCTTCCCATCCCTGACTGCAAAACGTACGCCCAAATGTGAATCGGTACTATGAGGGAATGAGAGTGAGAAGCGAACCGGCACCAGCCCATTACATCCACCTCCGCCTATCCAAGAACTCATAAGCTGGCACTTTATTTCTTGTTAACATAAACGTTTTTGGAGCCTGCAACGAATCCAAAGTCATCCAAGAGTCTTTTTCGGGAAATGTTGATGGTGTCGCAGTTCAAATAGCTTTTTATTTAGAGAAACGATACAGTGTCCGTTTATTCTGTGCGATTGCAGAATACTGGGTTTGGTTACTCAGTAAAGGGTTGGGGGCTATTTAAATAACTTTCGACGCCTGGTACTATGAGAAAGGCGGCCGTTGTGCATTGCCACTGACTCTTCCCAAACCGTCTTTCGCAGAAATGTTCACAGGACAACTTTCTAGGGTGAGGGCGCAATATGCGACCCAATTTCGCACATTACTTATTGCCGCCTACTGTTTTCAGCAACAATAGGTCGAACTATTTTAAACCTGAACAGTCGGGGGACTCTTATTGAGTTGGGTTTTAATCCGGACAATGCTCATTTCTTTCAGATATGTAGGCTACGTGCGCTTTCATGTACAAGTGAAGAAGAAGGATGGTCGAGCACCGTAACATTCCATTTATTTTTTAGAGCTGTGGAACTCGTGCAGGAGTCCATCGTCAGAGATAGAAGCAACAACAGAACAAGGGACAGTTATAGGGCGGGCTAGCCAATCATCGACCGGTGGTATAATATTGGAGGTGACTGCGCAGGTATGCTGGCGCCAGATCTATAAATCGGCTGACTGAGTTCCCTTCCGAGGCTCAGGCTTCAAGAAATTCTCGGCCTGTTTGGTTTCCAGCATGGACGATTATCTTGTTGGCTGCAAAGTCAAACTCAGGACCCACTTCGTGGGTGTGGGCAGCCACTTGTGATAATTCGCTGCCTCGTCGCACAGCCAGTTTATGTTCGTGTATGCGCTATCCGAACATGTGTCCAGTCTGACCTGTGTAATTACAAGTACAGTGGGTAGAAATCATTTGAGGGCCGTTTTTTATTCGATAGTTTGCAGAAACGCACTCAAAAAGGTAATTTTGGACGTTTGTTTGCTTCTATAAAGATGTCATTTACAGTGACTTATCAAATTAACGATCCAGCATGGTTTTGCTAGGTTGCTCATTTGCCTTTCCATCCAACTTGTGCAGACACTGCGCTCAGTTGAACCAACTTCGACTGGAGGTGTTCTCGCTGAATCGGGAGGACTTCTATCGCGAATTTGTCGTATCTAACCCAGCAGCATGTGAAACGAAGGAGAAGTTGCAGGAGTTCTTCCACAAGCTGAGTGTTGAGGAACTGCGGGATCTGGCCGCCCGGTTCGCCTTTTTGCCGCCGAAGGAAGAGGAGGCCACAGAGCCCACGTCCAAACGCAAGAAACCCAACGACGCTCTCCCCCTTGCCATCCAGCCCATCTTCCCTGATTACATTTTCAAAAAAGAAATGCTCGTTAAGGCAAGTGGCAGACGTCGCTCATGAATTTGCATTTACTTTTCTGCAGTCTTTGGAATTTACTTGGCTTATTTTACCCTGTGCAATTTCAGATCCTTGTTTTTCACTTTGTTCGGCGGGAATCACACCTGGCCGAAATGAATAATGCGCCACTCTATCCCACTGAAGATCTCCTGTGGAACGAGAATCTCGTACCGACAGAGTTCTGCTCTGGCGATGAATGTCTTGCTCTGCCCAAACTAGGCCTCCAATTCCTTACTCTGCAGGACTATCTTTTGCGTAATTTCACACTCTTTCGCCTGGAGTCCACGTTTGAAGTTCGACAGGTTTGTTAATTTATCCTTTACTAGTTTTATCAGCTTATTTGTCAACCACTTCGGGACGCTTGTTGGTCCACTCTTTTTAACACGAAAAGTATTTTTCGGTCTGTTCAGTCGTCTCGAACGTCAGCTCAGCAAAGTTATTCTTGGCCAAAAAGTGCGCACACATTTTGAATAATTATAAAGCAAGTGCTCACTAAAGTACCTTTCACGTACAATTTTGCTAACTTCTAATAACCTACCAGCTGTTAGTGTGTATGGGTTTTTGGGACAACGGTTTTACAGTCATTTGGATGCTAATCCTTTGGCGCAGCGAAGGTCACTTGACTCTGAGTAGGAATTTATGAATAACAGCCTCTGGCTGAACTAAAATTGCTCGATCTTAAATCCGGTAAATTATAGTGAATCACCTAGCCTGTGCACATTGCATGTATGCAGTTGCCCAGCTTGTTCCGGTCAGTTTGATATGCCGATACTGTTGCCGAATATCTTACTTCATGAGCTGATCAGTCCCCCCTCATCCCGTCTGACGCCCAACCCTCATTTGTGGCTGCACGAATCTGTGCTGAGCACAACGACCACACCTTACTGGGTCAAACCAAATTGATACAGCTGGTGCATCTCCAGCTTCGGTGAAGTTGTATGAAGCTTGTCTCGACTATTGGTTAAATGCCGACCGGGTTGTAGCACCCATAGACGCGGGCTGGATGCTTATTCCGCGCCGCGCCCAACCGCACATCCATTCGTCTCTGTTCATGTCACTGCAGTTCGATGCCTGCGGGATGAGATAGAGCGAAGTCGATAGTGCGCAGACCTGCCTTACGGTACTTGTGCAAGTCATTGCTGCTCTTAAGTGGGTGTTTGGCCATCGTCGTGTTTGACTGAAAAAACAATGTATGCAGACGAATAACAGATCCCATAAGGTCATTTTGAGCACAGACCCTTCCTTTTCATTGGGTGTACGTATGTGTGCTTGCCTTGTGTCCCCAGGACGGGCCACGCGGTAGATGCGCTGGACCAACACGGGGGTCGTATTGGAGTATGCCAACATTTCGGGTTGCGGTGGCAGTTCCAGTTGCCGGCAGACATCTCGCACATTATGACCCCTGTGGCCCTCCTCATTGTTGTCGTTGGTCAAAAACCCGGTCATTTGCTGTGTGGACCAGGGGGTGTGGAGTGGAGCGCCAAGGTGCCGGCTCGGCCGTACCATCCACCTGCGTCCTCTCCCGCCTTCGGTCTTCTTGACTATGTCTTGACACCTGGCGCAGGTGGGGGAGAAGGAGTGAGTGCGGTAGATGCAGCGAAAGTCTGCCACCACTGCAAAATAACTCACGCGCAAGTCACCGTGCCTGCGCCATCTTGCTGTGGAGCACACGGTGGGCATGGTCGGCAACGACGGTCGTATCTTGATTTACCCTTGGCTCCAAAGGGAGCACTCGGCACCAGCTTCCTCCTACATTCCACGTTCCCCTGTCGTTTGCTGTAGGACCTGGAGGACGCCATCACGCGGATGAAGCCATGGAGCGGCGAGCAAAACCAGGTAGTCTTCGACGGCTGGTCTCGGATGGCCCTCCCCATCCAGGCTTTCAACATAATCGAAGTGGGCAAGCCGGCTCTGGGCGCTAAACATCCGTCACGCGTTCGTGCCGACGTTCGCGTCGTACTCGCTGGTCTCCGCCCTGGCGTTCAGAAGGAGTGGCGCGACTTACGACGCCATGATCCTGTCTTCCTGGTAACAGTACGACCCAAGAGTCACCAGCGCCACTGGAAGTAAGTCCTGCCCCTCCCCCTATTTAACTGGCTTTCGCTTCTCCTAGTGTGCATTCTATGTCGTTTATCCTAATGTGTCTCCGTCAGGTAAAATGTAGGGTTTTAAGTCGAGCGAGACCATCAGTACTCGCTGAGACGACCTCTCGAGGACATTGCGATCCACGCTGGTAGGACAGTCGAGGTAGTTAGTGCACGTTCTTCATAGCCAGCTCCATGTATGCAAAGATGTCACCTTACATTTTGCCTCACCGACCCACTGAAGTCGACAAAGAGTGAGTCGGATTGAACCCTGACCCGACACAGTCTATAGGAATATTAGAGTAGTTCTCGGGCTCTTAGTGTTCGGGTTTCACAGTTTTATGGGTTGAGTTCACCAAATCCACCGCCGCAAGTTGTCCCACATGACATCCTTAACGCCGGCTAGTTCAGGCATGACGAAAACCGTACCTGGCCTGGCTTGTTATGTAAGCCAGGTGGCGGCTTTCCGATGCCTCGGTGAGGTTTAAGAGCGTATCGAATGCGGGTCTTCCCTTACCTTGAAAAAAGAATTTCACCAACTTCATGTGTGAACTGTCTGTTTTGTGTCTTGTTTTTTTTTCTAGGTACAATCCGCGGAAGCCTTTTCTTTCACAGATCGGTATTGTCGCGGTTCGAGGCTGCGAAATCGAAGGGCAAGTTGATAAGGCCGGAAAACTCATTCCAGATGAGGAGCGTTTTGGCATTGTGCCTGCTAAGAGTAAGTGGCGCCGCTGCTCCCATCCTTTGATTCGTGTACATATTCTACGTGTTTTCGTCCGCAGAATTTTGGTTGTTTGTCGAACGGTGTCTTTCTAGGCTTGTTTGTGTAGTTATCCTTCTTACTGCCTGACGTGTTGTAAAGAGCGGGTACGTCCTAAATTTACAAAGGTTTGAGCCGATACACTTCAGCCCAACGCATATTCTAGTAATAGTTAGGACATCACAGCATTTTTCCGCTCTGTGCGATGTTCCTAACTTTCCTGCTCACTGCCAGATTCGTGCTTGTTCGTTTATTTCCCACGAATTCCTGTGGACATCATTCGTGACGAGGCGGAGCATGATCCGTCATCGTTGTTTGTAGTTTGTAGTTTAAATCCGTGTTCACAACTCCTGAGAAATGATCGATTCTTGGACTTGCGTCTTCCCGTCTCTTCGCCTCACGCCTGCATCGCCCTCTTTGTAGACGAATTTGACGCGGCCACCACCTCGCCAACCTGGCGTGTTGCTCTAGACGCTTGCCAGTACCAGGCCGACATTGATCGCCTGCGCCGACAGCGTTCGCGTGGCAAGCAGATTCGGGCCGAGATCGCCCGCGCCAAACGTGAGGGTCGGTCCGGCGAGGCCATCGATGCATTAGAAAAGGCAGCCGCGGAGGCCGACTCCGTACCCCTGGAGGACGTGTACGACACCTTCAATGTGATCGTTCGCCGTAAACCCAAGGAGAACAACTTCAAGGCTGTCCTGGACACCATTCGGTGAGTGATGGGAGAAAGTGAAAGTCCCACGTTTACTTATCATCCCTATCTCAATAGTGCACCTACATTGTCTTTCGTCCCTATCCTCGCTTAACTGTACAGTTATTTCACTCATTCAACGCTCTCACTGTCCTGCCTCCCTACCAGCGACCTAATGAACACGCGCTCCGTGGTACCTGACTGGCTTCTGGACTTATTGATGGGCTATCAGGATCCGGCAGCAGCCCACTACTCCCGTCGACCTGACGTCTACGAGACCAAACAGAATTGGTTCGACACATTCATTTCGGCAGACCATATCATCTCAGCCTTTCCCCAGTACAGACTCCTGTTTTCGGACAGCCGTTCAGACAGGACCAGCGATGACCAGACCTCCGCTGATTCGGGTACATGTCAACCTTATTTGATTATGCCACGTCGCGCCTCATCTGTTATTGACTTCGATTGGTTGCTAACAATGTGTCAGGGGTTTTCTACCGAATGCCTAAAATAGCAGATGCAGACAGCCTTCTCTTGTACCTTTCACCAGAACGGCCTGTTGCAATCGACGAGATTTGCCGCTGTCCCACGAGGTGGGCGTGAGTTTGAAGACCTTCGCTGCGTCTACCGCATTCTCTCCTCCCACATCCGCTGCGTCCCGATGGCGAGGTTAAGTCAAGGCGATTGGATCTGAGCGTGGGCACTGTGGCCAATAAAGCACGGCAGTTCCGCTACGCATGCCGCACGCGACCTGGCCCATAGCTCTACATGTACCCGCGCTAGGGAGCAATTGCTGCCTTAGTAGAACCGAACTATCTCGCCAGCTGGCAGCTGCCTGCTTCATGTCTTCTTCCTCATTATAATAAAACCAAGCGCGCCAGATCCATTTTAGTGAGGAATTCGTTGATTTACCGCGACGAAAGTCCCTCAGGACCAACGCCATTCTTCCGCGCGCCAGCAACCTGTTAGAACCTTTCGACCGACTGGTTATATAATTGAACGCAATGGCTGATGCAATGTGAGAGCCCCCCGTTTGGAATGTGCCATATATCTGCTTTCAGATTACCAGACTTCACTAGAGAGCACACTTCTCACATAACTACGATACGCCTACCCCCACATACGACCTTGTTTGATTGCGTCGCATAGCTGTTTCATGATCTATGTGTTGCACTTTACTGACGGTTGGTGCGTGTAGGAGAAGGTAGTCTAAGGCACATGCAGTATCAGAATCTCCCGGGACAGAGTTAGGGGGAAGATATGCCTGACGAGTGCCGGCCGGACCGCATGCACAGACTTTGCGATCGTGCCGCGAAGATTTATCCAGTGACAGACCTGACGGATTCGTTACTGGAATGTGGGGTCAAAATATGGACAGGTTGGTACTGTCTTAACTTCTGATGGTGATGATGGCGCCGATAGCGGCGGCGGCGGCGGCGGCAGCAGCAGCAGGTGTCCTTTGTGTACCAGTAGCGTTCCCGCCCGATCAGGGAAAACCGGTATTTGAACTCGGTGAGGAGATGACGCTGTTGATGACGTTTCGTCACATGATAGTTAGGTGGGTCGTGTCGTGCATTCAAGAGTGCCCAATGAGGCCAGTTCGCGCCCTGAATGCCGGTTAAAATATGAACATGCTGGCAGGCTTTGGGTGTTTGTGGCGTAAGTCCGCGACATTCGCGTCTTGCATGCCTCTTTTTTTCATCCTGGCTTCCACAAATCCGTTGTGATTGATGACTGCTGCGCCAGTTTCTATAGCCGTGCGCCAAGCCTGCCGATGTTGTACGATATCTCATTAGGTCTTTCACTTGTTTGTGCGTGCTTGAGGGAAGTCTTCAGGCTGGCTTGTGTCTGCCTTTCCTGCGAGCACCCGAGCGACGTCGTCGTAGAAAATATGCCTGTGCAGGCACTTGTCAGTCATCCTCACAAAGTAGATCTTGCATTACAGTCACATCAGCTTTAGTATATCGAAGATGCTGTGCACACCCGTTATTTCCAAGATCTCAAGTTCCGAGGTCCGCTCCCGTAATTTCTTCATTTTGCTAATATGTACTTTGCTATATTGCCTCTACCTTATCTTCCCTCAATCTTTTCATCAATAAACTATCCTTTCTAGCAATCATCAGACCGCCCCCACCTTACCGTCTGACCTTCCCTCCGCTAACCGAAGACCGCACAACGCATGTCGAATGCTGCATGCCTATGGAGCAGCAACTGCCTGCGGCCTGTAAACCGGTTGAGCACAAGGAAAAGGCGGAGTCGATGGAGGTCACCACGGAGGACAAGACGTCTCCCACTCCAACCCTTCTTGTAGAGGCCTACACCCCCGTTGGCAGTCACGTGCCCTGGCACCTGCTGACCATTGACTGTCCGACCTGGCTGCCTGGATCCCGGTTGGGTGAGACCAAACCCGGAAACCGAATCCATTTCACCCCGCGCCAAGTGGAGGCTATTCGTGCTGGTATGCAGGCCGGTCTGACGATGGTGGTAGGTCCGCCGGGCACGGGCAAGACTGATATTGCCGTCCAGACCATACACAATCTTTATCACAACTACCCGGGCGAAAGGTTCGTCATCAGATCAGATCTTTTTCCCCTTTCATTCGGTGCCTCCTAGATTGGCTAAGATTACTTGTAGAATCCTTGTAGCTCATGCTGCTTCCTACAACATGCAGGGTGCACCTGAGACCGGGGGAGGGGGAGGGGGAAGTACTGCGTTTTCCTTCGCGGAGATCTCTGTCCGGCGTATTGACTGAACAGCGCTGCCACACCTTTGGACGTTCTATTTGCGCCAAAGCATTTTCCCTTCTGATTTTGATACACATTGAAACACGTAGCCAACTGGTAAACGTGTATCTCACGAGTTTGCCCCATTCCATATGTTTCTCATGCCCTGAATAGGGGACGTCGTTTAGTCTGAATTTTTTGAGTACTCAGATAATATTTTACGGTGGTACTGGTAAGATCAACTGCCACAGGTAAACACGACGCTGGTATCGTCAAGAGGCCTTGTTCCCTTGGTTGGGAACTCCAAAAGCCGGAAAAGTTCCGTCCTTTGACCTTTATTCCACCCGTCCACGCTCGCCGGGTTTGGTAATCGCTGCGGCCTGATGCACTTACTAGCTTTGCGACAACCAGTATTAAGCCTTGTATTTCACAGCGACGCGTCTCAAGTGAGCCTGTTGGACCTTAGACAGACGTGTTGCCCTTTCGGAGTAATTTGCCGAATTCCTGTGCGAGTTACTCCCATTTTGCCTCTTCATCACTTTTTGCAGAATTTTGGTGGTTACACACTCCAATCAGGCCCTAAACCAACTTTTTGAAAAGATTATCGCGTTGGACATCGACGAACGGCATCTCCTACGTCTTGGTCATGGTGAAGAAGCCCTAGCAACTACCAAAGACTTCTCCCGCTATGGTCGGGTAGACTATATTCTCTCAAGACGACTGGAATTGCTTCAGAAGGTAATTTGCTTTTCCTAACTCCTGTTCCTTTTCGTTTTTTGCGACTATCGCCTTCTACCATCTTTTTCTGGTTACCTCTAGCGATATAGCCTCTGATGGAACTGCCAATGAGTTCATCTGCCCTCTTGTCACATTAATTACTTCCTTTCTTCAACTCCCTCCCCTTTATAGGTAGCCCTCCTCCGTAAAAGTCTCGAGGTCGAAATTCCAGTTACCAGTGCTGAGGCCACCGACCAGACGGACGACAAAGAATCCAGTGTTACCTCGCTCGCCACTAAACGCCTAGAGTCAACAGGAGGCCGAATGGATACCTGCGAGACGGCTCAGTACTTCTTTCTTCAAGACGTTCTCCCACGTTGGGAGAACTTTGCTGCGGAGGCTGCCAAGGCCCTGCAGCAAGTGGACGATATGGAGCAGAGTGAAAGAGATCTCTTTGTTCAGCGCAACTTCCCCTTCACTCCCTTTATTACCGGTTTACAAAATCCCCCTGAGGATGTTGTGCGGCAGGTTTTCCCTGTAAGTACTCGCCTCTTGTCCGTGCCTTTTTAAGTCTGTGGTGAATTACGGGAGTAGGTTAGATGTCCTTTATTGTACTTTTGGCAGCCCAACATCCTTAGGCTCGGCCTTCCTTCTCTGTGATACTCCATGCCCTGTTGAGGACAAAATTGCTGCTTTCTACCTAACCGGCTGTCGACAAGTTCAGCCGGAGCGCGCCACATGTGCTAGCTCCCTAGCTATACAAAAATCGGGTTGAGCTATGGCTTACCCGTTTGCACATTCGTAGGACACCTTCATGAAGGCATGGTTTCCTATGGCGTCAGGACGTCCAAATCCACCCCCCCCCCGACGTAGCTCCTGAATTGTTTCGGCCGGTAGAGTTTGAAGCCTTATTGGATAGCCGGCAACACTCGCCGTGTTGCAACACCGCGATGGCTTGCAAACTTTCATATTGAAACCAATTTACAGTTCAGTGATCAGCCACGCCTACAGTTATGAACGCCTACTGGTCCGCAATTGCTTGTCGTCAGGCCTAAGTACTTGCTTCTATCGTCGAAGGCCGTCCCCCCATTAGACCCCCTGTGGACTCGTATAATAACCGACAGCCAGACCAACAAGCCCCGTCTTTTCAGGTTTACCGTCCTCCTGGTCACAGTATGCCACATCAGTGGATCCGAGTGTTGTATTGTGGTCGACTTAGATTCGACCAACGTGTCTTACTGGATAGTGAGACCGACACTGACGAGATAGCTCAGTCCTCATGGGAGTATTTCGGATGACTGGATAACTGAGAGTAAGACTGCACTGGCTCCTCAATGAGGCCTATATAGCATATCCGTGAGATCCGAGTCGCCCTTACCGTGGCCTGACACATGTGGTGGGCCAGGTCGTATGTGTGGAACGCGTAGGGGGCCTGTTTGACCTTGCTGACCACTGCGCCCGCGCTCACCTTTGATCGTCTTGACATTGTCTTGTCATCGGAGTAATATTGAGGAGAGAGGAGAGTGCGGTAGGTGCTGCGCAAGTCTTCGTCACTATAAACTAATTCACGTGCAAGTTACCGGTGCTTGGCCCGCTCCGCTGGGACAGGCGGTGGGCGTCGTCGCTCACGCGACGGTCGAACAATCAATTGACGTTAAAGACGTCTGGACGTCCTTCATGTGCAAACTTGCGGACAGCATGCAGATCTTCTCCAGCTGTATCTCCGTGTAGGGTCTCGCGTTCAAGGAAATAATATCGTTTACTAAAGGACTGCTTAATGAAACCGCGCCATTGTTATTTTTACAGCCAGGCAGTACCCTAACTAAGCGTCAACTCGGTCAGTATTGCTTGTCAGTTGGCCCTTTGCTGACCTGTCTGTCGAGCGGCTAGTTGCACTGTTTCCCCTCTTCGTCCTACCCCCTTCTTTTTTAAACGAATCAATCTTGCCTGCAAGGTCAATATTTCCATCTAATCTTACTTTTCCCTCGCAGGGCAAAAGCCTGGCTCAAGACCTTTCCGCAGCTCGATCCTGCTTCCGTGCCATCTCCTGCATTTTCACAACCCTCGAGGAGTTCCGGGCGTTTGAACTCATGCGAACCGGTCTGGAACGAGCAAACTTTTTGCTTACACAGGAGTCAAAGATTGTCGCCATGACTTGTACCCACGCTGCCCTGAAACGTCGCGACCTGGTGCAGCTGGGTTTCACCTACGACACCATTATTATGGAGGAGGCTGCCCAAATTCTGGAAATCGAAACCTTCATTCCTCTGCTGTTGCAGAACCCCGACATATCAGGTCGTAATCGACTGAAACGTTGGATAATGATTGGTGATCACAATCAGCTTCCACCTGTCGTAAAAAATCAGGCCTTCAGCAATTTCTCCAACATGAGTCAATCCCTGTTCACTCGCTTGGTCAAGTTGGGCGTTCCCACGGTTCAACTTGACGCCCAGGGTCGCACTCGACCCTCAATTTCACAGTTGTACAGTTGGCGCTACGACAGTTTGACCGACATTCCGCATGTAATCACTTCTCAAGAGTACAATCTCTGTAATCCCGGCTTCCAGTACGAGTTTCAGCTGGTCAACGTTGAGGATTACAAAGGTACTTCTTCGTGCCTTTAGCGACCCATTTTGTCGATAGAATTGCGGTTTTGCGGTTTAGATTAACTTTCTTTACCACGAATGTTTTGAACCCGTTTTGTTTGCGTATCACTATTCTAGTCTGTCTGTTTGGTGTTATCATTGCAGTGAACCAGGAGCTCGACACTGATTCTGAAGTGCTTACAGCCCTAATATACCATTTCCCTTAGCTCAAGCAAGCCGGCTCAGCGTCAAGATTCGACAGGTGTATTTTGAGTAAGGGAACCTTGGTAAACTAATCCGCCCTCTCTTCAGGTACACGTACAATGCTCATCGTCTACTTCACGGATGCGTTAATCGATCATATTTAATTCACGCTATCCACCCTCAGTATGAAGAAATACTGCATCCTCTTTTCGGTCGTATTCCAGACCAACTTATCATATAGGCGACGCACTTCAGCATGAGACTGGTAATTTTTCGGAGTGGCCACTGAGACGAATCAGGCAAATGTCCGTGTGGTGTGTTTACCACGTTCCGCGCTAGGCTGCCACTGTTATTTTCGCCGGCGTCCACGGGCTCAGGTCAGACGAAAGTGCCATAAAGACCACATTAAGAGGGAGTAATTGCAGTTTGGCTTTCGTTATTCAGTTGGCTGACAGCCGTCCAGGCCACCCCTGGTTGAGTTGACATTAGTCCGCGTCTGGCGCATGCCACACACACATGTGGGACAACAGTTCAGAACTCATATACTCAGTACAGTCCGACTAACACATGCCATCAGCCAGCATCTCCTCCGTTCAGATCTAACACAATCTCGACGTAGTTCATTTCCTGTGATAGCAGCTACGGTACATACAGTGAGTGACCGATCTCATGAAATTCTGAAATGTATTTTCGATTAGGAAGGTTTACTTAGGTGGGCTTGAAACATTCATTATCATGGGACATATTCCTAATATATGTCGGACTCGGCAGGGTGTCAGCTCTTGAATGTTCCACATTTTAATCCCCTGTAGAAACCGTACTTCGTAAAACATGACTATTTAAGTATCGAGCATTTTTTACAATGGTTTCCGGTGGTCTTGAAAATCCAAATATGTTTTATAGAAACTCCGAACGAAAATATGCTTTCTTTCAGTCGCTTGATAGAGAATCACATCATCTTTATATTTTATTCTCGAAGAAGTAGTATAATTAGGTTTTAAAAAGTTTTCTAATTCCCGAATAATTTGGAGCCTAACCAGCTGTTGCATTAGCGCTTAGTGATTTCTGTCTACGAGGTGCATGCCTTCCGCGTAATGAAAATCACATATTCTTCTATGCCTTTAAAAAAGATACTATATAGGATCCATCAAATTCTGCGATGGATGCGGACCGTGTTGTACATTTCACGAGGTGCAGTGGTAACCAGACAGGTACAATGCTGTATGAATGGACATTGCACGGTCTTGAAAAATCTCATAATTAGAAATTTTTTCAGAAGCTAATTATACCCCTTCTTCGAACATAAGATATAAAGACGACGTAATTATCTATCAAACTACTAAAAGAAAGCATATTTTTGTTCGTAGTTTCTATAAAATATATTGGAATTTGCAAGACCGTCGAAGATCAATGAAAAAATGCATGCTACTTCAGTTATCATTTTTTACCGAGTAAGGTTTCTACAGGAGATTGAAAAGTTGTGCATTCAAAAGCTGACATGCTGCCACTTCCGAAATATTATAGGATTATACCGCAAACTAATCAGTATTAAAACCGCACCTATGTAGTCCTTCCTATTTGAAAACGCACTTCAGAATTTCAGCCAACGTTTCGTGAGATCGGTCACTCACTGTAGAGTCGACTCTGTTCGACGGTCAACGTTGCTCCAAACGTTGTGAACCGATTGAGTTGCCGCCCCACCTATTCGTAGTCACTGAGGACGTTCTCTAAATCCACGTGCTTCCCATCCCGCTTCGGTTTTTGGTTTGTTTCCCTGTGTTCTTCGGGCGGTGTCAGTTTCTCTCTCAGCCTTGATTGCCGCGCTATTGCGTGTGTTATTCGAGACCTGCGTGTACGTCCACTCTTTCTATCAGCTGGTCATGAGTGCTGGTAAGCCGCTGGTTTCTTATTTAGCCTAGTACGGGGCAATCATTGTAGTATTGGCCGTTCGCGATCGAATTGTCCGAATACGCGGCCAGACCAATCGAATTTTGCATGGGCCGACCGGGGAAGGCTGAATCGTCGATGGGCATCGAGGCCTCTACTCTTGTGCCCTCCCTTCCCTCCCACTCCAAACGTCCGCCTCCATATATCCCACTTCTGCCCCGCATACTGCATTCATCAGAAGGACTTCCGGTTAGGCAAATCTCAAAACTGACCCCGCAGTCGCGTGCTTCTGCCTCCGCTTTATAAAGACTCATGTCTCTCATTATTTTATACAGGAATTGGCGAGTCGGAGCCCAGTCCCTACTTTTATCAAAATCTGGCCGAGGCCGAGTACGTTGTCGCGACGTACATGTATATGCGCATCCTGGGCTACCCGGCAGAGAGAATTTCCATTTTGACAACCTACAATGGTCAGAAGCACCTTATCCGGGATGTCATTGAAGCTCGCTGCGCGTCGAATCCCCTGCTGGGAAAGCCGCAATGTGTCACCACTGTTGATCGTTTCCAGGTGAGTCATGTTGTTTGGACTCAGTGTGATCTTGACATCTTCCCACCTCCCAGTCTCTCCTACCGTTGATGCATACTCAAACAGTCCGCTCACAAGCTGTTTTCTTATCCACAATGCATTTAGGGTCAACAAAATGATTACGTCCTGATTTCTCTTGTGCGCACTCTCGCTGTTGGCCATCTGCGCGACGTTCGACGACTGGTTGTCGCTCTTTCTCGTGCACGCCTTGGAATGTACATCTTCGCTCGCGTTGAACAGTTTGCCACCTGTCAGGAACTGCGCCCTGCCTTTGATCGCCTTCTAGGCAGACGTGGCTCCTCGGGTCCGCGACCAACGCAACTCCATCTTACACCCTGGGAAAACTGGCAGGTGAGGTTTCCAGCACTTGAGAACGCCCTTATCCGCGTTTCGTCCTCTCTGTCCGCCCTCTTACTGTGCAAATACATCTCATGTGTTTGGCTTGTCACGATCTTTCTCTTCAGTCATACACTTTTATTCTGCTCCGCCTGCCTGCTGAGTATACTGTTTTACAGGCGGAAGGCTCATTCATCGGCAGTACCCACATGCCTGATTTCAAAGCAGGGAGCTTAGCCTCCCGCTTCTTACTCTCCCCCCGTTCCCTTCTCCTCATTTAATAACCGACAAATTCAAAAGGCTGTTTGGCGAGCATACATCTGCTTTCGATAAATTCTCTTCAGGCCTGTACATTTATATGGCTATTGAAGTAATGAATTAAAAGATTCGGGCAAGTAGATAATTAAGCTGTAGCTCGGGTTTGGAGAGGGGAGGAGGAGAGTGGAACACCACAATTCCAGTCAGCGCCAGGAGAAGGTGGGTCCCGGCGAAGGTAATTACATGCGGGTGGCTGACTTGGTGGCTTGGACCCATTCGCAACTGTGGGACCTGTATGAAGTTCTTCTGTGCGCATAGGACCGGTCCGCGTAGCCTGATTGCCGCCGCCTCTGCCGTAGCCAACAAGCGCTGCCCAAGCAGTTTTGGATAGCTTGATGGAACGTTGTAAATCACTCTGAAGGCCTCTGGCGTCTACGCGGTGGTTTTTGTCTACCATGTGCGCGAGGATCGAGCTGTGGATGTTTTTTATTTAACTCTTTCCTAATTATGCTGGGAGATGTTCTTTTATTCTTTTGGAAAAACGCCGGCTCGTGCGACCAATATATGCTGTCCCCACAGGTTCATGTGAAAGAGTAAATACACATAGAGGTGGTCTGATCTGGTAGTTTGTCCTCTCCGTATAGGATGGGACTAGTGGAGAACAGTACACGGGTGTCAGCCGCTGGAAAGTTCTGTGATAGAGGTTGAGTTAGGCGTCTTCTTAAAAGTTGGTGTATCCCCTTGGAGTGGGACCTTGATGAAGAGCCTTTTCTTTGCTGCCGTCAGTATCGAGGGCTTTTGTGGTCTTTCGGCCATGTTCTTAGCAATGAATTGATCAGGATACCCGTTCTGGCGAAAGAGGCTTTCGATGATCTTAAGCTCTTTCTCAACGCTATCAGCTGAGCTGATTCTTTTCACTCTTTCTGTCAAACAGCGGACTAAATTACTGTTAGCGGTACGAAACTCCCAAAATGGGCGTATTGTCCGGACCAAGTTTTCTTACGATAGACGCTACGTCGAATGCTGCCGTCATGTCTTCTTCTCAGTAGCAGATCCAGAATGGGAAGTGAAGCGGACTGTTCTTCTTCCAGGGGGAATTTTATTGATGGGTGCGCCTGATTTGTGTCATCCAGTGGAATTGAGATGTCGCTTAGTTTCGGTGCAATTGCGAATATATCGTCCACGTACCGCCCATAGTATCTTAAACCGTTGATCTGGTGACGTATCTGGAAAGCTTTTAACTTTCCCATGAATATATTCGCCAAAAGCGGGACACGGGGCGAGCCCATAGCTACGCCATCCATCTGCCTATATAGATCGTTGTCGAATAGGAACTGCATGTTCAAGTCACACCTCCATAACAATTCCTTGAGGGCATTCACTGGCATTCCTATATCCTGTTGATTGTCGGTAATTAAATCACAAAGGTAGTTGACCGTTACCGTTACCGGTACGTTCTTAAAAACTGATGAGACATCTAACGAAAACATGACCATTTCGTTCAGATCTAAGTCTTTCATGCCGTTAATGAATTCAAAAGTATCTTGATAGCTATGTGGCGCTAGTTGATACTGCAGAGGCTTAAGTTTTTCCGCCAGCCATTTCGCTATTGCATGGTACGACGAGTTCCTCATATCGAGGATTGGACGAGCCGGTGCGCCATCTTTGTGGATCTTCGGCAAACCATTTAATCGAGGTATATGCGTACCGACGGGTCGGAGGCGCTCTACGTCGTGTTCGCTTATGCAGCCATCCGCCTGAAGTCTTCAAGCAGTCAGTCAGTTGTGCTTCTCATCTCATCTGTACGGTCCTTCTCTGTTTTTCTGAACTTTTCCTGATCTGACAGAATTGACTGTATTTTTGTAATATAGTCTACCCTGTCCATCAAAACAACGCCAGTTCCCTTATCTGGCCTAATTATCAGAACGCCTTTGTCCTGCCGTAGTTGCTTTAACTTCTCAATGTGTGACTTCGTCAGCAAGCACCGATATATCTGACTACCGTTCAGGTATTGATAAGAGCAATTGACCAACGTAGACTTAAGATGTTGTACGCTCTCTGTCGAAACTGGCTGAAGGTCATGTGTTTGATTCAAGAGGTTCTCGAATTGTGTTTCTAACTATCTGGTTGGGTTTCTGGCGAGGACAGCAAGGCTTAGGACCCAACGATAAGGCTTCAATGGATGTTTTATCGAGAGATATGGACGAATAATTTTGTACGTACCGACTTGGATCTTTAGAAATCTTAGATTGTGGTTTGCCCTCATGAATACTCCGAAGAAGGGAAGCCCTTTTGATTTCTCCACGTTTGTGCAAAATGGATTGCACATAATTTTCGAATTCCTGTCGCTCATCTTCGCCAAGTTGATCGAGTATGGCTGCCCGTTGACACACTTGACGACCCAGCTCTTCCACCTTTACACGCATGCTCTCTAGTTCATTTTCGGCGTATCTTCTCAAGGTATCACAGGTGATAACCGTACGACTCCGTCGCATTGCTCTCCAGTAGGAGTTCGGGTACTCGTTTCCCTCGAGGCATTCTTTAATAAACCTGGCTCGCACTTTCGCCTCCACAAGCTTGGTGCTGAACCGTAGGTACCCATTGAGTGCCTTCAACACCACGGAATCTTTGGACGGTTTTAGAGTTACGAATGGGTCAAAGCCACCAAGCCAGCCACCCGCATTTAATTACCATCGCCGGGACCCAACTTCTCCCTGGCGCTGACTGGAATTGTGGTGTTTCACTCTCCCCCTCCCCTCCCCTCCCTTCTCCAAACCCGAGCTACAGCTTAATTATCTACTTGCCCGTATCTTTTACTTCATTACTTCAATAGCCATATAAATGTACAGGCCTGAAGAAAATTTATCGAAAGCAGACGTATGCTCGCCAAATTGCCTTTTGAATTTTACAATGGGCATTTTCGCAACTCTAAAACAACCCACAAATTATTAAAAAGGGAGGATGGGGCATTGAAAGTTAGCAGGGTGTATTACAAACCCCGACATAGCGGTTTTGTCGCCGACTGATACAAACCTCTTCTTCATGAACCTTTCAATCAGTGAAGCAGAATTTCGACTACTGCAGCTCAAAAAACCATTTGCGGTTTTCTACCATGTCCCTTTAAATGACTCTTTCGCATTCTGCGAGTAATTGTCCTACGGACTTTTTTCCCAAAAGTCGCACTAGGCCGCGCGTGAAAGTTTTGCACCACCTCAACTCTTGTTTCATGAGATTGACGACGGTTGGAAATGGAAGTCTCAGGCTTGTCAGGAGCTAATGTAGGCCAGACGACTGGCGAACATGCTTCTAATATGCCCTGCGTTAGCAAAGATGTGGGAAACCGAACTGCCAGTTGTTTGAACCTTTGTTCATATCCTCCACAGTGGACATCAATATCTGGAGCTGGAAGCGTGACAGAAGCGAGCTGCCGGCCCACAGATGGGGTCCAACCGGCAAGTAAACAGCCATCTTTTTGCCATGGGTCGACCCTCACCAGAATAGATAGGACGCGCTCAGCTCTTCTTGCATTTTCACAAGAAATAAGCCCACCAAAAGTAGCTGCTTCCCAGGTAATGGAGCAGCTTACAAAACAATGTTGGTGACAAATCGAAACCCTGGACGGCTGACGTCTCGAACCGCTTTCCTTCAACTTTCGCCTCACTTCTCAAGCTGTAGGCGA
>CACRXP010000226.1:235003-255491 GCA_902702965.1 Spirometra erinaceieuropaei
GTCGGGTAGACTATATTCTCTCAAGACGACTGGAATTGCTTCAGAAGGTAATTTGCTTTGCCTAACTCCTGTTCCTGTTCGTTGGTTACGACTATCGCCTTCTAGCGATATCGCCTCTGATGGAACTGCCATTGAGTTCATTTGCTTTCTTGTCGCATTAATTTCTTCGTTTCTTCAACTCCCTCCCCCCCTTATAGGTAGCCCTCCTCCGTAAAAGTCTCGAGGTCGAAATTCCAGTTACCAGTGCTGAGGCCACCGATCAGACAGACGACAAAGAATCCGGTGTTACCTCGCTCACCACTAAACGCCTAGAGTCAACAGGAGGCCGAATGGATACCTGCGAGACGGCTCAGTACTTCTTTCTTCAAGACGTTCTGCCACGTTGGGAGAACTTTGCTGCGGAGGCTGCCAAGGCCCTGCAGCAAGTGGACGATATGGAGCAGAGTGAAAGAGATCTCTTTGTTCAGCGCAACTTCCCCTTCACTCCCTTTATTACCGGCTTGCAAAACCCCTCCGAGGATGTTGTGCGGCAGGTTTTCCCCGTAAGTACTCGCCTCTTGTCCGTCTGGTGAATTACGGGAGTAGGGTAGATGTCCTTTGCTGTATTTTTGGCAGCCCAACATTCTTACGCACGGGCTTCCTTCTCTGTGACACTCCATGCCCTGTTGAGGGGAAAATTGCTGCTTTCTACCTAACCGGTTGTCAGCCAGTTCAACCCAAGCGCGCCACATGTGCTAGCTCCCTAGCTATCCGGTTGAGCTGTGACTCACCCGTTTGTACTTTTGTAGGGCAGCTTCATGAAGGCATGGTTTCCTGTGGCGTCAGGACGTCCAAATCAACCTCCCCCCGACGTAGCTCCTGAATTGTTTCGGCCGGTAGAGTTTGAAGCCTTATTGGATAGCGGGCAACACTCACCGCGTTGCAACACCGCTATGGATTGCAAACTTTCGTAGGGAAACCTATTTGCAGTTCAGTAATCAGCCACGCCTACAGTTATGAACGCCCGTCGTCCGCAATTGCTTGTCGTCAGGCCTGAGTACTTGCCTTTTTCGCCGAAGGCCGTTCCCCCATTCTCCCCCCTGTGGACTCGTATAATAACCGACAGCCAGACCAACAAGTCTCGTCTTCTCGGGTTTGCTGTCCTCCTGATCACAATATGCCACATCAGAGGATCCGAGTGTTATCTTGTGTCGGCTTAGATTCGACCAACGTGTCTTACTGGATAGTGAGACCTACACTGACGAGATAACTCAGCCCTCATGGGAGTATTTCGAATGACTGAGAGTTAGACCGCACTGGCTCCTCAATGAGGCCTATATAGCATATCCGTGAGATCCGAGTCGTCCTTACCTTGGCCTGACACATGTGGTAGGCCAGGTCGCATGTATGGAACGCGTAGGGGGCCTGTTTGGCCTTGCTGACCACTGCGCCCGCGCCCACCTTTGATCGTCTTGACACTGTCTTGTCATCGGAGTAATATGGTGGAGAGTGTGTGGCAGATGCTGCGCAAGTCTTCCTCACTATAAACTAATTCACATGCAAGTTACCTGTGCTTTGCCTGATCCGCTGGGGCACGCGGTGGACGTCGTCGCTCACGCGACGGTCGAGCAATCAGTCGACGTTAAAGGCATCTGGACGTCCTTCATGTGCAAACCTGCGGACAGCATGCAGATCTTCTCAAGCTGTATCTCCGTGTGTGGTGTCGCGTTCAAAGAACTAATATCGTTTCCTAAAGGACTGCTTGGTGAAACCGCGCCATTGTTATTTTTACAGTCAGGTGGCACCCAAACTAAGCGCCAACTCGGTCAGCATTGCTGTTTAGGTGGTCCTTTACTGACCTGTCTGTCGAGCAGCCGGTTGCACTGTTTCCCCTCTTCGTCCTATGCCTTTCTTTTTTTAACGAATCAATCCTGGCCGAAACGTGCCTTAAGAGGTCAATATTTCCATCTAATCTTACTTTTCCTTCGCAGGGCAAAAGTCTGGCTCAAGACCTTTCCGCGGCTCGATCCTGCTTCCGTGCCATCTCCTGCATCTTCACAACCCTCGAGGAGTTCCGGGCGTTTGAACTCATGCGAACCGGTCTGGAACGAGCAAACTTTTTGCTCACACAGGAGTCGAAGATTGTCGCCATGACTTGCACTCACGCTGCCCTGAAACGTCGCGACCTAGTGCAGCTGGGTTTCACCTACGACACCATTATTATGGAGGAGGCTGCCCAAATTCTGGAAATTGAAACCTTCATTCCTCTGCTGTTGCAGAACCCCGACATATCGGGTCGTAATCGTCTGAAACGTTGGATAATGATTGGGGATCACAATCAGCTCCCACCTGTCGTAAAAAATCAGGCCTTCAGCAATTTCTCCAACATGAGTCAATCCCTGTTCACTCGCTTGGTCAAGTTGGGCGTTCCCACGGTTCAACTTGACGCCCAGGGTCGCACACGACCCTCAATTTCACAGTTGTACAGTTGGCGCTACGACAGTTTGACCGACATTCCGCATGTAATCACTTCTCAAGAGTACAATCTCTGTAATCCCGGCTTCCAGTACGAGTTCCAGCTGGTCAACGTTGAGGATTACAAAGGTACTTTTTCGTGCCTTTAGCTACCCATTTTGTCGATAAAATTACTGTTATGCGGTTTATATTAACTCGCTTTACCACGAATGTTTTTGAGTCCCATTTGGAACCGTTTCGTTTGCCTATCAATATTCTAGTCTGTCTGTTTGGTGTTATCATTGCAGTGAACCAGGAGCTCGACACTGATTCTGAAGTGCTTACAGCCCTAATAGACCATTTCCCTTAGCTCAAGCAAGCCGGCTCAGCGTCAAGATTCGACAGGTGTATTTTGAGTAAGGGAACCTTGGTAAACTAATCCGCCCTCTCTCCAGGTACACGTACAGTGCTCATCGTCTACTTCACGGATGCGTTAATCGATCATATTTAATTCACGCTATCCACCCTCAGTATGAAGAAATACTGCATCCTCTTTTCGGTCGCATTCCAGACCAACTTATCATATAGGCGACGCACTTCAGCATGAGACTGCTAATTTTTTGGAGTGGCCACTGAGACGAATCAGGCAAATGTCCGTGTGGTGTGTTTACCACGTTCCGCTCTAGGCTGCCACTGTTATTTTCGCCGGCGTCCACGGGCTCAGATCACACGAAAGTGCCATAAAGACCACCTTAAGAGGGATTCATTGCAGTTTGGCTTTCGTTATTCAGTTGACTGACAGCCGTCCAGGCCACCCCTGGTTGAAGTCCGCGTCTAGCGCGTGCCACACACATGTGAGACAATAGTTAAGAACGCATATACTCAGTACAGTCCGCTTAACACATGCCATCAGTCAGCATCCCCTCCGTTCAGATCTAACACAATCTCTACGTAGTTCATTCCTCGTGATAGCAGCCACAGTACATAGAGGAGACTCTGTTCGGCGGTCGACGTTGCCCCAAACGTTGTGAACCGATTAAGTGGCTGCTCACCCATTCGTTCCACAGTAAAAAAATCACTTACTGAGGACGTCCTCTACATCCGCGTGCTTACCATCCCGTTTCGGTTTTGCTTTGTCCCCCTGCGTCCTTCGGCGGTGTCAGTTCCTCTCTCAGCCTTGATTGCTGCCCTATTGCGTGTGTTCTTCGAGACCTGAGTGTACGTCCGCTCTTTCCGTCGGCTGGCCATGAGTGCTGGTAGGCCGCTGGTTTCTTATTTAGCCTAGTAGTAGTATTGGTTGTTCGCGATCGAATTGCTTGAATACGCGGCCAGACCAACCAGGTTTTACATGGGCCGGCCAGGGAAGGCCGAATCATCGATGAGCACCGAGGCCTCAACTTTTTTTGCCCTCCCTTCCCTCCTCCAACCCCAAACGTCTGCCTCCATATATCCAACTGCTGTCTCGCATACTGCATTCATCAGGACTCCCGGTTAGGTAAATTTCAAAAATGACCCCACGGTTGCGTGCTTCTGCCTCCGTTTTATAAGGACTCATGTCTCTCATTATTTTGTACAGGAATTGGCGAGTCGGAGCCCAGTCCCTACTTTTATCAAAATCTGGCTGAGGCCGAGTACGTTGTCGCGACGTACATGTATATGCGCATCCTGGGCTACCCGGCAGAGAGAATTTCCATTTTGACAACCTACAATGGCCAGAAGCACCTTATCCGGGATGTCATTGAAGCTCGCTGCGCGTCGAATCCCCTGCTGGGAAAGCCGCAATGTGTCACCACTGTTGATCGCTTCCAGGTGAGCCATGTTGTTTCGACTCAGTGTGATCTTGACATCTCCCCACCTCCCAGTCTCTCCTTCCGTTGATGCATATCCAAACAGTCCGCTCACAAGCTGTTTTCTTATCCAAAATGCATTTAGGGTCAACAAAATGATTACGTCCTGATTTCTCTTGTGCGCACTCTCGCTGTTGGCCACCTGCGCGACGTTCGACGACTGGTTGTTGCTCTTTCTCGTGCACGCCTTGGAATGTACATCTTCGCTCGCGTTGAACAGTTTGCCACCTGTCAGGAACTGCGCCCTGCCTTTGATCGCCTTCTAGGCAGACGTGGCTCCTCGGGTCCGCGACCAACGCAGCTCCATCTTACACCCTGGGAAAACTGGCAGGTGAGGTTTCCAGCACTTGAGAACGCCCTTATCCGCGTTTCGTCCTCTCTATCTGCCCTCTTACTGTGCAAATGCACCTTCTGTGTTTGGCTTGTCACGATCTTTCTCTTCAGTCATTTGCTCTCATTCTGCTCCGCCTGCCTGATGAGTTTACTGATTTGCAAGCGGGAGGCTCATTCATCGGCAGTACCCATATGCCTGATTTCAAAGCAGGGAGCTTAGCCTCCCGCTTCTTACTCTCCCCCCGTTCCCTTCTCCTCATTTAATAACCCACAAATTCAAAAGGCAGTTTGGCGAGCATACGTCTGCTTTCGATAAATTCTCTTCAGGCCTGTACATTTATATGGCTATTGAGGTAATGAATTAAAAGATTCGGGCAAGTAGATAATTAAGCTGTAGCTCGGGTTTGGAGAGGGGAGGAGGAGAGTGGAGCACCACAATTCCAGTCAGCGCCAGGAGAAGGTGGGTCCCGGCGAAGGTAATTACATGCGGGTGGCTGACTTGGTGGCTTTGACCCATTCGCAACTGTGGGACCTGTATGAAGTTCTTCTGTGCGCATAGGACCGGTCCGCGTAGCCTGATTGCCGCCGCCTCTGCCGTAGCCAACAAGCGCTGCCCAAGCAGTTTTGGATAGCTTGATGGAACCTTGTAAATCACTCTGAAGGCCTCTGGCGTCTACGCGGTGGTTTGTGTCTACCATGTGCGCGAGGATCGAGCTGTGGATGTTTTTTATTTATTTCTTTCCTAATTATGCTGGGAGATGTTCTTTTATTCTTTTGGATAAACGCCGGCTCGTGCGACCAATATATTCTGCCCCACAGGAGCAGGTGAAGGAGTAAATACACAAAGAGGTGGTCTGAGCTGGTAGTTTGTCCTTGCCCTCTCCGTATAGGATGGGACTGGTTGAGAACAGTACACGGGTGTCAGCTGCTGGAAAGGTCTGTGATACAGCTTGAGTTAGGCGTCTTCTTAAAAGTCCACTTGGTGCATCCCCTTGAAGTGGGACCCTGATGAAGAGCCCTTTCTTTCCTGCCGTCAGTATCGGGGGCTTTTGTGGTCTTTCGGCCATGCTCTTAGCAATGAATCTATCAGGATACCCGTTCTGGCGAAAGAGGCCTTCGATGATCTTAAGCTCTTTATCAACGCTATCAGCTGAGCAGATTCTTGTCACTCTTTCTGTTAAACAGCGGATTAAATTACGTTTATCGTTTAGCGGTACGAAACTCCCAAAATGGGCGTATTGTCCGGACCACGTTTTCTTAAAATAGACGCGACGTCGAATGCTGCCGTCATGTCTTCTACTCAGAAGCACATCCAGAACGAGAAGTGAACCGGACTGTTCTTCTTCCAGGGTGAATTTTATTGATGGGTGCGTCTGATTTATGTCATCCAGTAGCATCGAGATGCCACTTTTTTCGGTGCAATTGAGAATATATCGTCCATGTGCCGCCCATAGTATCTTAAACCGTTGATCTGGTGACGTAACTGGAAAGTTTCTAACTTTCCCATGAATATATTCGCCAAAAGCGGGACACAGGGCGAGCCCATAGCTACGCCGTCCATCTGCCTATATAGATTGTTGTCGATTAGGAACTGCATGTTCAAGGCACACCTCCATAACAATTCCTTGAGGGCATTCACTGACATTCCTATATCCTGTTGATTGTCGGTAATTAAATCACAAAGGTAGTTGACCGTTACCGTTACCGGTAAGTTCTTAAAAACTGATGAGACATCTAACGAAAACATGACCATTTCGTTCAGATCTAAGTCTTTCATGCCGTTAATGAATTCAAAAGTATCTCGATAGCTATGTGGCGCTAGTTGATACTGCAGAGGCTTAAGTTTCTCCGTCAGTCATTTCGCTATTGCATGGTACGGCGAGTTCCTCATATCGAGGATTGGGCGAGCCGGTGCGCCGTCTTTGTGGATCTTCGGCAAACAATTTAATCGAGGCATATGCGTGCCGACTGGTCGGAGGGGCTCTACGTCGTGTTCGCTTATGCAACCATCCGCCTGAGGTCTTTTCAAGCAGTCAGTCAGTTGTGCTTCTCATCTCATCTTGTACGGTCCTTCTCCTTCTCTGTTTTTCTGAACTTTTCCTGATCTGACAGAATTGGCTGTATTTTTGTAATATAGTCTACCCTGTCCATCAAAACAACGCCAGTTCCCTTATCTGGCCTAGTTATCAGAACATCTTTGTTCTGCCGGAGCTGCTTTTACTTCTCAATGTGTGACTTCGTCAGAAAGCCCCGATATATCTGACGACTGTTCAGGTATTGATAAGAGCAATTGACCAACGTAGACTTAAGATGTTGTACGCTCTCTTTCGAAACTGGCTGAAGGTTGTGTTTGATTCAAGAGGTTCTCAAATTGTGCTTCTAACTCTAGCTGGTTGGGTTTCTGGCGAGGACAGCAAGACTAAGGACCCAACGATAAGGCTTCAATGGATGTTTTATCGAGAGATATGGACGAATAATTGTGTACGTACCGACTTGGAACTTTAGGAATCTTAGATTGTGGTTTGCCCTCATGAATACTCCGAAGAAGGAAAGCCGTCTTGATTTCTCCAAGTTTGTGTAAAATGGATTGCACATAATTTTCGAATTCCTGTCGCTCATCTTCGCCAAGTTGATCGAGTATGGCTGCCCGTTGACAACTTGACGACCCAGCTCTTCCACCTTTATACGCGTGCTCTCTAATTCATTTTCGGCGTATCTTCTCAAGGTATCACTGGTGATAACCGTACGACTCCCTCGCATTGCTCTCCAGTAGGAGTTCGGGTACTCCTTTCCCTCGAGGCATTCTTTAATAAACCTGGCTCGTACTTTCGCCCCCACAAGCTTGGTGCTGAACCGTAGGTACCCATTGAGTGCCTTCAACACCACGGGATCTTTGGACTGTTTTAGACTTACGAATGGGTCAAAGCCACCAAGCCAGCCACCCGCATGTAATTACCATCGCCGGGACCCACCTTCTCCCTGGCGCTAACTGGAATTGTGGTGTTTCACTCTCCCCCTCCCCTCCCCTCCCTTCTCCAAACCCGGGCTACAGCTTAATTATCTACTTGCCCGTATCTTTTAATTCATTACTTCAATAGCCATATAAATGTACAGGCCTGAAGAGAATTTATCGAAAGCAGACGTATGCCTTCTGAATTTTACAATGGGAATTTTCGCAACTAAAACAACCCGCAAATTATTAAAAAGAGAGGACGGGGCATTGAAAGTTAGCAGGATGTCTTACAAACCCCGATATCGCGGTTTTGTCGCCGACTGATACAAACCTCTTCATGAACCTTTCAATCAGTGAAGCAGAATTTCGACTACGGCAACTCGAAATCCGGACTTGCTGAGTAACCATTTGCGGTTTTCCACCATGTCTCTTTATATGACTCTTTCGCATTCTGCGAGTAATTGTCCTACGGACTTTTTTTCCAAAAGTCGCACTAGGCCACGCGTGAACGTTTTGCGCCACCTCAATTCTTGTTTCATGTGGTTAGCCACGGTTGCATATGACAGTCTCGGGCTTGTCAGGCCATAATGTAGGCCAGACGACTGGCAAAATGCTTCTAATATGCTCTGCTTAGCTAAGATGTGGGAAGCCGAACTGTCGGTTGTTTGAAATCTTGTTCATATCCTCCACAGTGGACATCAATATCTGGAGCTGGAAGCGTGACAGAAGCGAGCTGCCGGCCCACAGATGAGGTCCAACCGGCAAGTAAGCAGCCGTCTTCCTGCCATTGGTCAGCCCTCACCAGAATAGATAGGACGCGCTCCGCTCTTCTTGCATTTTCGCAAGAAATAAGCCCACCAGAAGTAGCTGCTTCCTAGGTTACGGAGCAGCTTACAAAACAATGTCGGTGAAGCCTGAAACGGCTGACGTCTCGAACTGTTTTTCTTCAACTTTCACCTTACTTCCCGAGCCGTAGGCTAGTAGGGTGGCAATTCAATCCCACATTTCGCAGTTTCTATAAATTTCCCACAGCTCTAGGAATCGCCTTCTATTACGTATTTTAGTATCCTTCGAGTGATAGAAATTCTTTTGTCGAGTTACTGGCTTGTGGTATGAGTGTTACTAAAGCGTTTTGTATCTGTGCGTTGCATTCACTTTCTAATTAGGATCACAAAATCCAGCAGCCATTCTCCGACCAATCGTTATCTTCGGTGCATGTAGTAATATCTCCGAAGTTTTTCTGATGCAGCCACTTATTAGTACCCGAGGCTGACTTCCCTACTCAAATGACCATTTTGCACAATCTGTTGTTGTTGTTGATGATGACGATGACGATGGTGATTTTTCTGGTTGATGGCTTATTTAAAATAAATTTTGCCAGTTCGAGGCCGAGGGTTGTAGTGAACAGCGATTGTTCAGATCCGGTAGTCCGTCCGTTAAAGGGTTACTTTGAACGGGAGCTGTACCCAGCGGGTTTTTCGGCGGCTCTTAAGAAGCGCAAACACACGTGTAATAAACCGGCCTGTGAAAATAGGAGATGCAGAAGACGTATGACCGCTGCTGAGGATTGACTTCTGATAACTGCACCAGCTATTGCCTTTTCCAACTCATTCTGGACCACCGGTCGCCGCTATCGTTCGCCGGAGCTCAGTATCCTCCCCGCGGCTGTATATCTCAGGCCAAGGGCTAGTACATCGTGGGAGGACCTATAAGCACGCTCGAACCACCCATTTGCTTCTAGTAGGTGCTTACTTCACGTTAATTTCCCAGAGGCTGTTAGTAGGATTGAGATGATTATGTCTACATTGCTCGAGGGAAAAAACCGACTTCCGGGAGCCTCTACCTTGACTACGTTGATCTGTTGTCGCTGTTTCACCTAAGGTCCAATTTTATCTAGGGTGCCAAAACTTCCGCCTTCTTCTCTTTAGGAAAGCAACAGCAATATGACTAGGGGTAAAGCTTCTGATAATGGTAAACATTCTTTGGACGCTTGTTAAAGATCATGGAAACAGGTTCCCGTGAATTATTCCCTATGGTCTGCGTGATGAGGTTATTTCGGGGAGCTGTCATTTTTCAGTCATAACTCCTACATGACAAATCTGCATTTTTTTCGTAAACTTGTGAATTATTTTGCCCTTTAATCCTGGCGCCCGAAACTTTACATCCCTCTGGTTTTTTATTCACCTACTTCACAAGATCTTTTTTACATGTCCTTATACCTCTGCCTTCGGGCTGCCATGTCGTCTTTCGTTGAGTAAACCACAGAGAGTTTTTTTTCCAAAAAATACCCCTCAGGACCCCCGTGCACCTTCTTCGCTGACTCTCCGTCCTGTAAATCAGCTGCCCGACAGGCCGGCCTACGTGCCAGCGGACATGCCTGAGATGGCCAACTACGTGAGTAAGATGTACGAAGAACGAGTCAAGACCCTCATCAGCCTGTATACTGCACGCAATCAGAAGGCCAAAGCCAGGATTCCCGCCTCGATCTCGAATACACCCATTGAACCCAAGGCAGCGGAGAAGCTAGCCGACGAGAAAGAGGAGAAGGAGGATGCTGATGATGCAGATCAGAAAGCCAAAACTCAAGAGGCCACCGTTGTGCCCGTACAACCGCCGCCGCCGGAAACCACGAAGGATGTTGAGCCCGTAGAAACCTTGGAGCCGCAGGATAGTAGCGAGCAGGAGCCCATGGATTCTACAGATGATGTTAATGACATGCCAGCTCCGACAGAAAGCACTGAATGAGTCATGTTTACCAGACTTTTGTAATTATTTTTATTTACTCGGTATTTATTCAACCTACACATTTGTATTAAATGGCATTTATCCATACCTTTCCTCTCCTTTAAACTAAGAAATCAGTGTTAATTTGCCTTGGGGGTATTGCAGTTCCACTGTTCTCTGTTGCTTGTGCGACTTGCCGATGTCTCCATTATCACTTAAACTTTTCTTCACTCGTGAGGGCAGAAAAATATCAAATCAAACCGTTTGACTAAGTATCTTATTGGCTCCGTTGAGCGCAAGGTATATGTGCGGTTTTCCTTAAACATCTCAAGTTTTTACTCACTTCATGAAAGTTTAAAAACAGCGACCTTAGAGTCCTGCGACCCTCTAATGAGTCCGTGTTGATCGGGTTGGGAGGCTGGGCCCTGTCTCTGCCAATCCGGTACAGACACCGTGGGGACCGAGGGGCAAAGTCGTAGCAGATTACACTTCACTGAGCCTCTATACATTAATCCCTCCAATTGTAGAGTAGGACTGCATAGTGTTGACGCCCGTTTGTGATTAGTTCCGCCTTCATACAGCGTCCTGACAATCACAGGCTTGAAAAAGGAAGCACATCCGACAAAGATCTCTGGCACAAGCAAACAGTCTTTTGCTTTCATCCAAGAAGCAATCGCTTTACTGTAGTGGTCTTCGCCGCAGAACTGAACGCATAGGATAGCTTACACGATGATTTGTTGAATACTTTTCATTGTTAGGCTTTGGTGTCTTCAGGTAAATACTTATTCAGGGTATTAACGTCACCAGTCTGACATCATGTACTGTCAATAAATTTTCATATCAATGCCCAAATTTCTTGCCTGTCCATTCTTTTCCGTGAGACGATTGGACGACGTATATAACGACGGGACTCCTATGAAGGTAGCCCTTTATTGTGACGCAAACTACATGGGAATGTTTTCAGAAGTCATAGGATTTAGGCTCGACAAGAAAATTTAATACGACATGGATCAGAATTCACGCAGGACGACCTTTATTGGTCGCAGCTGGTTGGCGGCCACTGCCGGTCCATTTTATGCGCGAGTTTTTTGGGATGGAGGTGAATAGAGAGACGACGTCAATGGATTCCATTACCTCGTTGGGGGCTATGAAGGTTATCAGTGACCTACTGCAGAGAAAGTACGACGAAGAGGAGAACCCGTCTAAGAGGAAGCACGCGATCGAACTATTCAACTACTGCCTACGCACGTACTTCACTTTTAATGGTTAAACTTACGAGCAAAACCAGCGGACCCCAATTGGGTCCCCTATTTCGGGCTACCTGACTGAGGCGGTCATGCAGAAACTGGAAGCTTGAGTCTTTCAGTCCTACAAGCCGAAGTTCAGGAATGGGCGCACACCGATCTATTGGCTTCACAAAACAAACAAGCTCCGTATGGGTGGCAAAGGTCACGAACAAGCAACCAATTACCAGGCCGAAGTCGGCCAAGTCATAATAGCAGCGAGGAGCGACGACAGAGAATGCGGGTAGATTGATACAGTACTGTTTCGGGCTTATTCTGCCTTCATTCAGCCATACATAACCCTGACTAGCGGCTGGGACCAGAAACACAAGCATGCGCACAGACGCACCTGGCGCAGTTGGCCCACCACCTTGGCCTACCAGATGGGTCATCGAACCAGATGGGTCATCGAACCGAAATTCATCAGTGAATCGCCACCTGTAATTCTCTTATGATTGAGTTAATGAAGGCAAAATAAGTCCGAAACAGTACTGTATCAGTCTACCCGCATTCTCTGTCGTCCCTCCTCGCTGCTATTATGACTTGGCCGACTTCGGCCTGGTAATTGATTGCCTGTTCGTGACCTTTGCCACCCATACACAGCTGGTTTGCTTATTGAAGCCAATTGATAGGTGTGCGCCCATTCCCAAAATTCATAAAACTGATATTCCCCTGCGACCGATAGTCTCCCTAATCGGTGCACCCAACTATAAGATCTCGAAGTGGCTATTTCGCCAACTACATCCACTTACGAAGAACTCCGTGAACTCCATCCAGGATTCAAAAGAGTTTTTAGACAAATTAAAAGGTGTCAACATTACATGTGACGAGATTATGGTATTATTCGATGTGGTCTCGCTCTTCACCTCGATTCCACTAGATTTAGCGAAAAGCTGCACCGAAGACCTCCTTCAAACATATACTTCTGAGGTGCCTCCAGAGGCTTTACTTCAACTCCTTGATCTCTGGAGACAAATTTTTCCTTCTCCAATCAATGCTACCGGCAATTAAAAGGTGCTCCCATGGGTTCACCAATATCCGGTTTTCTGGCAGAAGCATTACTGCAGAAATTAGAGAGCATAGCCCTTCCCACAGTCAACCCAAAACTTGGGCTGCGATATGTAGATGACGCTTTTGTCATCGTCAAGAAAGATCAGTTGAATCTGCTCCATACCAATATTAACTCGATATTTCCAGGAATTACATTTACTTTCGAAACAGAGGTCGATGGACAACTCCCATTCCTGGATGTCCTTGTACGTCGAAAAACCGATGGATCACTTCAGACATCAGTTTATCGCAAAGAGGCGTATTCAGAGGTCATCCTACACTTTGAGAGTAACCACCCTGTCTCTCACAAACGGAGTACAGTCTACAGCCTTCTGAATTGAGCCAAAACTCACTGCTCTGATGAAACAAGTTATAGAGCAGAAATGAAATACCTGTACAAACTGTTCTCCCAAAATGGGTACCCGCATGACTTTATACGTCAATGCATGAGGCACCAGCAACTCAAGGAAAAAGGTATTTCCAATGCTGCGGACGCTCAGGCGCCAAAACTAACCACATGGCGAACTCTCCCATACGTCAAGAATGTATCTGAATTAGTCGAAAGACAATTGAAAAAGTACCAGATACACGTAGCACACCAGCCGACAACTACCTTACGCACACAGCTTGTACACCCTAAGGACAGGGTTGGCTATCTGGAAAGAAAAGGTGTTGTCTATAAAATCCCATGTTCTAGTTGTGATGCCGTTTATTGTGGCCAAACTGGGAAATCTGTCTCAACCCGTCTACATGAGCATCAGTTAGCGGTGAAGAGACGCGACCATCTATCCCAGGTGGCCATGCACACACTGGACACTGGGCATAAATTCGCATGGGAAAACACTCGCATTGTTGGCGCCTGCCAAACAAGGAAAGGCCGCGAATTCCTGGAGGCAATGCACTCAGATGAGGCATGCATCAACCGGCATATCGATTTAGATGCCACATACAAAATCGTTAAGGACAGATTCAAACTGACTCAACCAATCCCGAGATGATGACCTTAACTAATCATAGAATCCTTTTGCCAGACTCAGTCTAAAAGTCAATTGTTTTTTCACGCCCGTTGTCTGAAGACGAGCTGGGCAACCAGTCTCGAAAATTCACAATAAAATTTTGCTGTTTCCCGAAGAACTTCACCTTTCTAATGCACACACACATATATATTAAAAATAAGTAAGATTCTTTTGGATTTTGACCTAGACTGTACAAAGAGCCGATAGTTGGCACGAAGACCTAACGACCTTTTGCAATTCATTGAATAATTTGTGTAATATGCGCCTGCATGGAAGGTTATGCGGTAGAAAATGCAGCTAAAAACAGAAAATGTTCAGTCAGGTGGATAATGAAATGAAATTATGGCTGTTTGGGACGTTGGGGGGAGCAGGTGGTGGGTAATAAGAATCAGTGGGACACGAGTTTCTTTCAGAGAAAGTAATGAGCTCTACGTGCCATTGGGGCCCTGCCTGGGTAAACAGAGCGCTTGTTTCCTATACAGTTCTGGTGAGTGCGCATGCGGTGAAAGAAAAACGGTTTGATTCTGGCAGGAGAATATAGTTTACTAAACAGAGGCAGAGTTATACTTCAAGATGGAATTTTATTTTCACATCCAAGCTTAGCTTTGTGCCAAGAATCTGTCTAGACATGAGAGCATTTTTCAAACCAAAGTAAATTCGCCTCTGTCCGCCGCCAGCTCTCCGTACCAAAAAACATGTAAATCCTTCAATCCTAACGTACTTCCAAGCGAAATGTGCATACATTACCTTCGATGGATGATCTGTTCTAGAAGAAACTCCTCACCGACAATTCTTAAGTTGCCTTGTGCACAGACTTCTGACTATTCTTCACATCTTCGGTATGCTTAGACTTTGAAACAGTCTCATCGTTTGCGCTTTGATTGCTGAATAAGGCGTTTCTAATCGAAAACTGTAAAATACTAGGCTGTTTGTTAGAGGACGTAAATATACATCTGATTCGCCTTAAAAACACCGGAAAGAGTTTGGAGTGAAGCTTTCTAAAATGTAATTTAATAACTTGTATTCTGTGTTCCCTCCCGTATTGTTATTGCCTGCTATGCGACAGCATGCTGAGCACCAAATCGACCCTTAACGCGCAAGTAGGACGGCATATCACGTAGCCCATTTGGTGACCCCCCATCTCCGTATAAACAATTATGTTTATTGGTATTTTGGAGCTCTGGCTTACGCATGTTCGCTTGCTTTATGCAATTTTGGTCTAATGCACTAAATGTTGGAAGTTGCGGAAGGACACTTTTTCTAGCCTTTAACACACCGCCCAGCATAATGGTTAATGCTGATGCTGAAGCTTGAAAAACAGATTTTCCAGAATAAGCACCTGATATTTTGAGTAGATGACAGCAAAAGCCTTTTCACTTGAAACCTTGACGTATTTTCGATAATCGAACTGCACGTTGATTGCAAACTTCACCAGTCCATGCATCAAGACCCTCGCCCCATTCCTATCCGATAATTCATGTATGGAGGGTCATATCCGAAATGAACTGCAGGGAACGAAATTTCAGTATTTTCAAGTTCACAAAAGATTTTACTCAGTCACACCCGCGCCAAATATTCGAATATATCCCCAGAAAGGTAAGTTGAAAACATTAATTTCCTGAAATTTTCGAATTTTCAGAATTTTTCTATTTTAAGTTTCTTTTGTAGACATAACCAAAAATCTAAATATCGTCTGTATCGCAGTGTCGTAACAGTCTATTTCTGTTAAATCTCCATCCTTTTTATGCTAAAAGTGCGACTTATTCCAAACTTTGCGTCGCAAGTGGGGTCTCTCAGCCTTTCGGAGGTTGTAGATTTTCGTGGGAAACGTGAATACTTACAATGCCTGGTCCTCAACCAGATATTTTAATTCATTACCCAGCGCTACAAGCCTACCATGTTGTTAACGTCTTGGAGTGGCGGACAAGTATTATGCGCTTCGTTTGAGTCCTCTCTACAAGCCGTTGTCAACGGCATGAACGACCGACCAACGTAGCCGTACATGTGTGCAGGTTCGTTTTTGAGAGATACTTGTCTGAGTTTTCATTATGCCCCATGCTGTTAGATGGTGATGAACGATTTGTGCGGTCTCTAAATTGCCAGCGGGGCTACCGCCAATTTTGACGAGGAGTGTGATTTGTCCATCAGATCGCCTGACAATTTGATACTTATCGGCGACAGGCCATGCATACTGAAATATGTTTCGGCTACTGAACTAGAGAACCGCGCTTTCGTTGACCTCAGGGGCTTCTTCGCAACACCCACTTCTTCTTTCATTGTGCGATTTTAAAGCCTCCACGTTAAGCTTTAATTCATCCACTGTCTTTCTTTCAGATTTTGTTTGTAAATATGTTCCCGTGAATACTTATAGGGATTTTTTCCCTATCCCTTTCTACGCACATGTAATCATCACCACCTCACTTGTTTTGTGGATCCAAAATTGACGATGATATTTACAGTTCCTGCTGCGTTTGAAGAAGACCTTTCCAAACCTCATTTTTCGCCTTCACTCAGCTTGCAGGTTTTATTAAATGGTTACTTAAACAGTCCAATGAGGTCCTGCTTCTAACATACGAGTTTGGTTGCTTTCTCCCTGCCAGCACCAGTCCAACCCAGTCCAGTCTGGCCCGATTGGGCTAGGTTTGACTAGGGTTGGGCTACAAGGTTGGGCCACGGTGTGGTAAGGGCGGATGTGGCCCAATTGACTCAATCAAATGGTTATAACCTTTTGTCAAGAAGAAATCTGAAAAGCAGATGATAACGAAGCAGTTTTTAATGAGACGGCTGATGTGGACTAATTAGGGGCAAACAAAAAGGGTAGTAATATCATATTTTTGCTCCAAAATCGTCATTTATAAAAACAAAACATTTAGTGTAAGTGTCCCCGCCAGTCCGGCCCAGTTGGGCTGGGTTGGCCTAGGGTTAGGGTATATGGTTGGGCCGCCGTGAGGAAAGGGCGGATGTAGCCCAATTGGCCCAATCTTCCAAAACTGCGCAGGGGAGCTTGCCTTTTAACGCCTTTCCACTTCTTGTAATTAGCACAGACAGTAATACCACACTTCATAAAGGCAATAGATTACATACAACAGTATGGATAGAGCTAGGACGAAGTGATGACATACCATCATGCCGTGACGTTTAGAAAATGAGAGCTAATTTATAAGACTAATTGTATATAGTTTGGTCTTAATATAGTTTATCTTATCCGCTAAATACATAATTAGAAGCAAAGAATTGTTTCTGCATTAAGGCAGCGTTTGCTCACCACTGCCTCCGTCTAAAGACATGAGAAACATCATAAAAAATTTAATGCCATCGTCTTCATATGCATTATTTTTACCAAGTAGCTGACATATCTCCGGAAGTAATAATAATGATTATACTTAATGTCAGTTTACAGGCATTTCCAGGCAAAGATTTAACACAAATCCGGCCAGCGGTGAAAAAAACGCCTGACAAAAAATTAAGATGGGGGTTTTGTACAGTTTGGGGGATTCAGGAGAAAAAAACTGCTACCCATAAAATGACAGTCAAGGATGGAAGGGAAGAACTGCATCGGATATTATCAGTCACCATTTCTTTTTATGAAGTTCGAACTGGATCATACGGAAGCACAGAAGAACAGTTGTCGCTGCTGGTCAAAGAAGTTGTCCCTGGTGAGACCGGCAATGGGGATCAGAGACCACGAACGCCATCGTTAGGGTATACTCGATCGGTGGATTCAGCACTCAAAATTTGTGGGAGCTTTTCTGAATGCAAAAATCGAGTAATAGTTCTCTTAAATAAAGGATAATTTCATATTCCTGGGTAGCTTATTCCAAATAGCAATTGCATTTACAGAAAAGAACCGACGATATTTAACAGTACGTGCCAGAGAAAAAATTAAAAAGACCTCACGGTGACTGTTACGTCGGAGCAGAACATGATGTCTTTAAGTAGTGAGTGGGTTAAAGATGCGATTATATAAAAGCTTAAATAGCAAAAATAATCCCTTTTGCAATCTACGAAACCATAAAGGATCAAGGTCCGTGAGCCGGCAGCGTTCTTGGTAAGAAAAATGTCGATGTTCCAGGGCTAAGACCCTCTTGGTAAAAAAATGTTGAGCGGATTCTATTTTCTTCCGCTCAGTAGCACGCATGAGGCTAAATAAAAACGAACAGTATTCCAAGCCAGGTCTAACGTACATGTTATAAAGGCGCATTCTAATGTCACTAGTTTTAAAGTTTCGGGGGATAAACCCGATTGTTTTACGTGCTTTGGAGACTATCAAGGCACCGTGCTCCGAAAGATTGAGGCACCTGGAGTATGATACATCCAGATCCTTAATAACCCCAGGCACATTTATGGTGTGACCGTCAATGCTTAGTTGACGTTGGCGGTCGTCACCAACCACCATGACTGAGCACTTATGCAAAAAGAGAGAGAGAGAGAGAAAGGCGCCATGTGCGGTACCACTGGGCAAAGGCCTGTAGGTCGCTCTTTAGGAGTTCAAGCACGGTGTCACTATCTGCCGGCTTATATCGATAAGCAACTTTCAGATCATCAGCATGCATGAAGGGCCTTCCATGCTGAAATAAATCTGGTACATCGTTGATAAAAAGGCAAAATAATAGCGGATCGAGTGCAGTAACCTGAATGACTTCACTCCTTACGCATGTGGTTTTGGAGATAATATTGGAGATCTTAACCCGTTGTGTGCGTCCGCCCTGGAAAGAGGATATAAAATTCAGAATTTTGCCACCTATTCCGAAAGAGGACAGTTTCAAGGGAAGAAGAGGGGCATGTTCAACACGATCAAAAGCCTTAGTGAGATCGAAATACACTGTGTAAAGTGCAAAATCTTTGTCCCTGGATTGGAGAATATAGTCAAAGAAAGAGATCTGACAGGTGTCGCAAGACCGATCTTTAAGGAATCCTTTCTGTGCAGAGTTAACTAGGTTATTCTCTGTTAAGTGACACATCGTCTTATCTTTGACCAATGTCCATAAGATCTTAGAAACCTCCGGGAGTGTGTTTATTGGACGATCGTCATCAAATGACGCTGATTCACCATGATTGGTGGTAGGAAAAATGTGTGATTCCTTCCATCAAGCAGGATAGGCTTCATTGTCAAGAGCGAAATTAAATAGCCTAAAGAGGACGAACGGCAAAATGTCATTTGTATCCGCTTCTAGAATGCTAACTGGCACACCATCAGGTTCAAAAATGTGAGATTGATGAAAACGCCGAATCGCTACAGTCACATCCCACAGAGTGAAAGTTATAGTTACGACAACCGGCCAGATTCAAGCCTGTATGGACGGAGACGAAGCAGTCGAGTTTTACTAAGCGTTTTTTGCACAAAAGCACTGAAACTATCGACGGAAACTGGGTATCAACTGTAGGTTTCCCGAGAGCGTCTCGAATGGTGGGATGCCGCGTTTTTCTGTTAGTTAGTAATTTTCGGGAAAACAGTTTCCAGATATTTAACGAACTGCTTTCGGTGAGTTTGACCTCCTCGGCTAGCCGCTTTTCTTCGGACAATCTCCTAGTCTGCTGAAAAATATCACAAATCGAGGGCAGAACGGAGACGTCGTTCTGAAGATGAAATCGACGTGAAAGTCTTCGCAACCTGCGGCGAAAGGGTAAGGGAAGGAAAACCTCATCCCCGACATTAATTATTTTCTTACTCTGGACAAATTGAGAAATAAGCTGATCCAAAATTTCGTATAGTTTAGTAGTGCAAATATTTACATCCGAAATAATAAAGAAATCAGTCAAATCGTAGCATTTAATTTGTGTTTATATTCCTGCCGACTGGGCTGATCTGAAAGTGAAGATAAAGCTGAACTTTGAGGACAAAATTTCGTCAGCCTCGAGTTCTAACGCTGAACAAAGTATGTCGTGGTCTGCGCCCCCAAGTGGGCCTGGGGATGACACGGATAAAGGCATATAGCCTTTTCATAAGATTAAGTCGAGTATGCTTGACATTCGGGTGAGAAAATCGACAACCTGTCTCCCTATTCCAGCATCCACAGCCTAAACAAAGTCTTCGACCCTTTTTGGGGCCGGAAGACGGAGACCATCGGTTTTCAGGAAGGCTAAAGTCGCCTGCAACCAATTGATACTTAAGATTTAATTCGGCCGCAGCATGAAATGCCAGTAAACGACAACGATCAATATTCTCATTGGCGTTGGGAGGACGATAGACACAGCCAACGTAAAAGGAGAGCTTATTTTTTAATCCAAACTGGAGCCAGCAGCTAACTTCGATCGCAGAAAAATGCGGGAGGTCCAGCAGCAGAAATTTACGTGTTTTCCTAATGTATACGCAACTGCCCGCACCAAGGCTGTTTTGACGATAATTTAGAATGCAAGTATAACCTAGAAGAGAGAGTTCGGAGTCAACTATGGAAGGTGGTGATCATGTCTTAGTTACTAATACAATATCTGGATAGTGGACGAACACCAGAGTCTGAATCAAAGGCATTTTATAAACAAGGATCTGGCATTTAGGACGAAAAGTTTAAGGGAAAAGACTGAACTACTCCAATTTCGTAGATAATTTCTCAGAAAATTAGAAAGGCGACAATTTCTAAATTGAAGTAATTACCAGAAAACACATGGGTAATGCTGGGGGACCCGCTGACGAGCCGAACCCACCGTAGCTGCGTCATGCAGCGGCAAAATACAGGTGAAACACGCGTGTATGGGCTTTTGGCTAGTACCTGTGCTTTGAGTATGGCATCAACTTACTCTAAAGGGGAAAGACTGTTTATTTTTGAGGGAGGTGGGCTACATCGTCTAGTGAGTGGCTGCACACGTAACATACGGTCCGTATTCACCTGTTCAGTTCTGCAAATCATTTTT
>CACRXP010000226.1:255732-316940 GCA_902702965.1 Spirometra erinaceieuropaei
TCAGCTGGAAATCCACGGACCGCATACCTTAGCGTATTCCCGCCGGACGGAAAATGAGGAGTAGACATTCCGAAATATTGCTTACTTTGGTAAGATTTAGTTAGACAGGGATGCCATACATATCATCGTCAAAAGCAACTTCTTAACTGATATAAATTTATCTTGATAATTATATATTTGCACTCGAACTCGTTATCACACATTTCAAACATGCGAAAATGCAACGTTACTATTTATCCTTTACAGTGAATTACATTTCCTTTACATTTTTACTTCTATGAGCCGGTATATACTGACTGTATTAGGGTTTTGTAACTAAAACACCCGAGAAGTCCTTTTAAAATTTAGGAGGACGCGCCATTTACGGTTTTTATTGGTTATTTTTCCCAATTGCTATGTGTAACGCCCCTTGGCAAAAACAGAGTTTTTTGAATGTAGTGACACTTTTGGCGCGCGGAGCTGGGATGGAGATGGCGTAACTGCGTGCTGCCGAAAACGGCCGGTGTCCCTTCCTCTCGCTACCGCCGTCCCCTCCCCCGCAACGAACCGCCGCTCTCGACTCTCTCTCGCTCTCTCACTCAAAGTCGGCTTCCCCTCGGCCCTTCCCTGCAGTTGCCACAGCGCTGCACCCCCACCGGCTGTTTAGCTAGTGTCGCAGGGTCGTCTATCCATCCAGACAGGTCACCTTTTCGCTGTTCCTCGTTGCACGTGTACATTAACCTTTGTTATATACATTCTCCATATCATGTTGTTCCATTACACTATATCCATAATCGACGTACTCTCTTCTTCTGCGTGTGAACGAGTTTCGAGAATGTTAACAGTTCTGTTCAGGTCTACCTCTAACAGGATCTCTTCTCGGCGTTTCCTTACTCTGGTGTGTGCTACCCTTGACGTCCTCGGCCGCTACATATGGCATGGACATAGTTAACCAACCAACGATTTCCTCAGCTGCAGATAACAGAGGCTGCGCTTCTGATGCATAATGACGAACAATTTTTCTGATTGTATGTTTTGTACTTACACGCTCCATAACTTGTCTGTTTCTGTAAAACTATATCTTCTTATTAGCGCACATAACTTGTTACGTGTCACGAGCAAGTAAGTGCCAGGTAGGACATCCGCTAATGAGGTCTGCGGTCTCATACAACTGAGTTGTCTACGGCCCCCCTTGAAGGATGAAGCTTTCGGTACCTTGAAGGGAATAAAACCTGGGCAAAAATTGAGGCCAAAACTAGCGAAAAATGGCGGCCCCGCGTATTTTCTCCGGCGGAGGGACCAGAAAGGTTGGACACGTAGTCAACTCTGCCTTAGACGCGCCGCTCATTTTTAGCGAGCCTTCTGGTAGCCCCTCTAGTACGCGAAAAATGAGGGGACAAGGTGGATCTAATGCTAGTAGGGCCATGTTGACACCTCCGCACAAAGCATAAAGAGAGGAACTGCAAACAGAGCAGAGTCATGATTCAATATCATAACGTCACTGGATATTAATCTTACTCCAGTAATGCGATGAGTTTTTAAACCAAACTGCATAAATGGTCGAAGAAAATCCTGTAGGTAGCTCATATCCCGGAGTAAAAACAAGCTGGTCGAAGATGAGCGAAGAATAGACGGCTGGGATGTTATGAAGGGTGTTCGTATATAATAGACTTTGTACGCAAACTAATTCAGTGACTAGCAGAGTCTCAGGGCAGGAAATAGCCAAACTGTTTTTCAGTTAAAACTTGAAAAGATGATTCCTTCAGACCCTCCTTCACAAATAAAGCTTGATGTCAAATAACATAAGAAAATAATTGAGCATAAAGCATTACAGTATATAGCGTCCCAGTGTAGCAGAAGGGGGAAAACAGCATCAGAGGGATAAGCTATTAAAGCCACCCATTGCACTTCAGGCTAACCTTTTGGCGTCCCTTATTTGGCCGCTCTCTATGCACATAGTACCTTTGTTCACAGAACCGCGGTCTATGTTACAAATAAATCGATGGAAAGCCCACGCGATTTATACCACTTGATTATAAAATATGTGATTTGCTGTTCTTGCAGCACACCTCCATGAGGTATCCTTTCCTCTTAGGGTCAACTGTTTGGGTGTTATTGGGAGGTCCAGAATATACATTATATACAACCATCTTCGACTTAATAAATTGGAATTTGAACTGATTTAACAACCTCCTGCAAAGCGTACATACGAAACGCAACAGGTGATATCGCGCCCTGATGGCAAATCGAGAAGTCTTCTTATACAGTGCAAAATTGGCAGAACAGGCTGAGAGATATGAGGGTATGGCACAATTTTTTAATATAAAAGCTAGAGATGGTTGGATTTATGGATTCCATTTCGAAATTAGGCGTTGAACTTACATCCGAAGAAAGGAATTTATTCTCCATAGGCTATAAAAATTTCATGGGCGCAAAGCGGCTTGCGTGGAGAGCTGTCGCTCTTGAGGTTGAGCAAGCCGAAAGAACTGGTGCTCGCGGACTTACTTGCTTGAGGCGTTTTAAGGAGGTTATAGAAGAAGAAATGCGCCAACTGGCTCACAAACTCATTCATCTAATTGATACCTCTCTATTCAAAGCAGAACTGGAAGGTGAACCGAAGGCGTTTTATCTAAAATTGTAATTCTTTATCCAAACGGTTATTGTTAAAGGAAAGCGGATTATTTTAGATATCTCGCTGAGATCGAGACAGGCAACGATAAAAAGGATGCAGCTGAATGCAGCCTTAGTGCCTATAAAGATGCTTACGAGGTTGCTACGAGCCTACTGCCGCCAACACATCCGATCAGACTTGGAATCGCTTTGAACTTCTCAGTGTTTTATTATGAAATTGCGAATTCGGCTGATCGAGCTTGTAAACTTGCGAAACAAGCTTTCGATGATGCAATTGCTGAGTTGGACAACATCTCCGAGGATAACTATAAAGACGCAACACTTGTTATGCAGCTTATTCGCGACAACCTGACACTCTGGACTACGGATATGGCCTCGGCCACTGCACAAGAGGAAAAGAGGCCTGTACGATAGGTGCCCATGATGCATCTCTGGCAAATCTCATTAACAGAAGTGAGCTGTGACGGATACCTGTCACATAATTCCCCAAGACTCAGAGAGACCTTGAAATTGCTAGAGGTTTAGGTGTGCTTTATCCCTAATAAATTGAAAAAAACACGAGTGGACTACTGTACTGGGCACATATGTGCAATTGTAACTGGAATAAGAGACAATGCTTATACTTGACGCACTACTCTTAAAAAGCGCGTCCTATCAACACAAACGCAGAAGTACCATCCCACACAATCTATGGGCAATAAGTGGTATTTTAGTAATGATTCAACCGTGGCTTCGCCTACTTACACCACAATCACGTGGGACTCTCCTCTACGTCACAGTTCTTGAACACGTTTAACAGTTTTACTGGGTGATCTACCCTACCGTAATTAAGATCCACTTGAAAGACCGCGTTTTGTCCTAACACCTATACTGTAAAAGGCAGGAGGAAGAAACTATGGAGACGTACGCAGTTATTTTTACTCAAATGTTTTAGGAGCGCTGGTGATCTTGAGAAGTACAAACCTCATGCATACCAGTCCCCTGATATCTACGTGGGAATTTAGCGGACGAAAAGAACGAGTTTAGTGCGCACAGTGCAAACATTAAGTTTTTTCAAAAAAATTCATTAACTTGTCGTGCACAAATTATCAAGAGTTCTCGGTGTCGCAGTCGCTACGAAGTCCATAAAGCAGTCAACTTCGTGGGCAACTGTAAATAACCCGTGGAATGTAAAGATTACTTGCTGCAACTGGTTTAGCCTAACAGCAGATTTCAATTCATCAATGTAATCAACACAGTAACTGCCGTCCAAGGACAACGTTAGTTCCTCGGAGAGTTAGACATCAGCCAAATGATAACGATTTTAATCAAGGGTAATCTCAAACTGGGAATACCATTACGTAGCCTTTGTCAGCATAGCGTGTCAGAAGCCTTCGAGATTTTCCTACGCTGTGAGCAATATCCACTGTAAACTAGCTCCAGATGATTTCCCAACAGAAATGTTTAATGGAGACCGGCAGCAATAAGCGACGGCTTCTAACTGGACAAATGCAGCTCTGTTACAGTTTTTAAGTGTATGTAGCTATGAAAACGAGTTTGTTGAATATGAACAGCTTCTATTTTGTGATGATTCCCTATCGATTGCTACTGTATAGACTCGGACAACTGCAAACGAACTGCCTCTAAAACAAGCTACTTAGCTTAACTTTTATAGGAAACCATAAAAGTGATATTTTAAGATGTTGCGTCTTCTGTCAGCGGTCTCTTTATTTTGCTCCAAATCCACTTATTCTGTCAAATATTTACCAATGCCTATCAAAGTTTCTATGATTTCTACAGTGATTTGCCCAATTTCATTTGTTTTCACCTATTGCACCTCGAATTGGCTGGCTGCCGTGGGCATGCAAATCCTCTGTTTAATATCGCTGCGTAGCAAAAAAAACCATAGTAGTTTAGGCCTCAAATACTGCTTTGGCTAAATGGATGGTTTTATGCACCACCAGTGGCTGTGCCTTTGTAAGTATAAGAGGTCATGCGACGCACAATCAATGTACAAAGAAAACGGCTTTCAGTTTACGTTGGGCAGCTGCAAATTTAATCTAAAATGACCGTATAAAGGTTTTATCGGAACAAATATGCAAAATAAGTCAAGCAAACGGTAAAAAATTCCCTTGGCACGGCACCAAAGGACTTGATGAATTCCACATAACAACTGTTAACTCGCGTATTAGAATTTTTTGGGGAAAATAGTTTGTAGCCCTGAATTGGCCACAGTTCAGAACAAGGATCGCTGGCTATGAGAACACTTAAGCGCTATCTGCTTCATTTATTTGCATAAAACAAAGGTTTTAAATCAGATAAGGGGGCTGTTTGCGTCGGCTGAAAAATTCACCGATTAAGTGACCAACTGAAAAGTCAGTTATATTGTTTATCGAAATAAATCACATAGAAAAGACTGAATTCTATGAATTCCATCAGTATAAGAGGTTATTCCAGCAGACTCGACACCTAGAATTTGTGAAGGCTTTTATAGATGCCAAAAGAGTGCTAGTTGATTTAAACGGAAGAGCAATTATACAGAAGGCCCATGTTGACGAGAAGCGTATTTCGGATAGCAACAGCGTTAACAGGAGTGAACTGATGATATTTAACCCGGAATCACAGAAATGGAAACTATGGGATCTCGCAGTGACTACTGCGTTCAGGGTAATTAATATGCCTTAAGGCAGTTAGAAGGCTTAGGATACAAAACGTGAATGGCATGAGCAGTGAAACCGGTCTTTTATGTAGTCTGCGATTCCATAAAGAAATAAGGCATACAAGACAAAGTTCGGGATTCAAGATTAACAACCTTGGTGAAAAATGTTGGACGGACTTAATATTTCTGACTTCCAAAAATGCAGAAAATCAAAAACGACTAATATTCTACTCTAGTCATAACGTAAATTATGCGGTGGTCTCAAAATTCTGGAGGATAAATCTGGTCTTTTTCATATCTTGGAAACTATCAATGTCTATTGTCCCGAAAGGATGAGGCAATTAAACCCAGTTTATTTACAAATCCTGGCATATTTATGTCGTGACCATCGATGATTATTTGAGGCCGTTGGACGTTTTATACAACCATAAGAAGGGAGAAGGCGCTACGAGTCGCACCATTGAGCTGGAGTCTGTATGTCTTTTTGCCGATAGAAGTGAACAACTCCGTTTCAGTCTAACTAATCGAGCTCCCTGTCACAATGTTTATGTCCGTAAAGAGTGGCAGCCTACAAGTCGAAAATAAAGATGAGCGGGGATGGATACAAAGTACAGAAACTATGTAAATTTCATTAAACAAACCATAATAAATTTAGATTTTCACGCTTTTACAGAAATCTTTTAAACAATCAGGTGAAGTTTGCCTGCGGAGTACGCGGAAGTCTCAACGGCGTGCTGCCATTGTCCATTTCGACCATTAGTTCTGTGTGAATGCAAAACGCGTGCGCTTGCCTTCATCTCCTGGAAAGTTTTCCCAATGACAATATGGGGAATAAGTCAAAGTTCATTGAGATTAGATACGAAACAAAGTCTAATTCAAAACCTATACACCCACATTCCTAATGGGATAATTACGCAACATGGACCTTCTTACAACAACAGAAGTATCAAACAGGATTCTGAATAATGAGGACGATATGGGAGCTGTATTTCCAGACCTAGGCAAGGCCTTCAACTCGAAAAAACCCTAGTTCCTAATTGAGAGGTTCATGGGTGTAATCTCAGTAGTAACGCGACCAAATTGATTAGACGCTTTTCTCGGTCGGTGGAACCTACAAACAACGAGTGAGCGATCTCATGAAATGTTGCCTAAAATTTTGAAACGTGTTTTCGATTAGGAAAGGTTACTTAAACGCGGTTGTAATACTGATTATCTTGCGGTGTAATCCTATAAGACTTCGAACTTGCCAGGATGTTAGTTTTTGAATGTTTTTCTATCCAATCTCCTGTATAAACCGTACTTGATAAAAAATGACTACTTAAGTAGCATGCATTTTTCCCATTTTTTATTGTACTATAAACTAAAATATATTTTATAGAAACCACGAAACAAAATTTGCTTTCTTTCAGTCATTTGATACAGAGTCACGTCATCTTTATTTTTTATTCTAGAAAAGAGAGCACAATAAGGTTTTAAAAAGTCTTTAATTGTGAAATTTTTATGACCGTGCAATCACCATTCATGCAGCGTGGTACCTGTTCCTTTACCACTGAAATTTACAACATGGTCCGCATCCTTAATGGATTCCATATGGTATCTTTTTAGAAGCATAGAATATGTGACTTTCTTTACGCGGAACGCATGCACCTTGTAGACTGAAATCACGAAGCGCTACTGCAACAACTGATCAGGCTGCAAATTATTCGGGAATTAGAAAACTTTTTAAACCTAATTATATTCCCTCTCCGATTATAAAATACAAACATGAGGCGATTCTCTGTCAAACGACAGAAGGAATGCGTACTTTTGTTCACGGATTCTATAATATTTGAATTTACAAGACCATCGAAAATCAATGGGAAAAATTCATGCTGCTTAAGTAATCAGTAGTCAGTATTACAACCGCGCTTAAGTAATTCTCCTTTATCGAAAATACACTTCGGAATTTCAGGCAACATTTCGTGAGATCGGTCACTCACCATATGCAGACTCGGGAAGCTATTTTATTCGATTTGTAGATGCAGCAAAACCCATCATAAAGGTCTGTTTCGAATTGTTGCCCTTCCTTTTCCACATAAATGGCTTCCTGGATTTAACAGCAAACGAATGAAACTAATTTTTCAGACTGGACACGCAAACATGCCCCCACTTAGGAGAACCTTGCTAGATTTTCCAAAGAACTTACCTAAAATGATCTTGCAGTGAATGTTTTGAAGTCCTGGTTTCTTGAAAGTAAACCGGAGACGGGATTATAAATGTCTGGCAACAGCATCTAATAACCAAACCATACCAGAAACCGGATCACCCGAAAACCCCCAAATGATTACTTCTGTCCATCTGTTTCTATCAAAACAGTGCCTATAAGCTGTTATCGCGGCATAAAGTTAGATTTTTGCCATTTACAGGAGTTAACAGCGTCTGGCCGGAAAATATTTCATATACGTTACACGACCTCGGCTTGCTCTCAGTTCATGTACTGCCTGTTGGCGTGGTCTGAACGCCTCGTCTTCGAAGATGTTTACAGCCATTCAAATTCACTATTAGAAATGCAAGTTCGGAGGACTGTCTAAATAAGTACAGAATACAAAGACCGCGGTAGAGACGGCAATGTACAGTCTTTTTAGAATTGTATAGGGTGTTAATTTGGATAGATGCTGTGGCGTATTATTTGCGTTTCGATCTAAACCTACACACACGCTTCGAAAGAATGCCTGAAAGCTGCTCAACTCCCTAGTGAGCTCGCAAGTCCGACAGATGATTTGCTCGCAAAACGTTACCAACCTCTGAAATTGGTTATCCAAAAAACCTTTCTTATGCGTTGCATTATGGTAATACAATAAACGTCCAGCTTGCTTGTGGAAGCCAAGGGTGCGCATACTGAAATGAGTTGTGTAGTAACAACTAGCGACCATATCATTTACCGTCATTCAATGTTACTAGCCATCAAGACATCACACGCTAACTCCCTGCGCTATTTGTATCGGTGCTGGGATGCCACTGCAAATCGAGCAGATTCTGACGGTCATTCAATCGCTTCCAGTAGTCGCCTCCCAATTTTCATCGCCACCCTTTTCTCGAATTAGCACCTTTCTTTCACACCCTTCCTGTTTATTACTCGTTTCTGGAATTGTTTCCGAAGTATTAAAACCCAGCCCTATAGACTATCGTTTCGGAAACGAGCCATGTGATGCTCCAACTATTTCGCTAGGTGTGGCTCATTGACCGAAAGATCCACGACCGCCTACTTAATTGTCTTAAGTCCTTTGCAAAGTGCGCTACAATGATGTTGATTGCTATTATATCGGCAAATCCGAACGAAGGCTGCAGTCTCGCCCAAGCAAGCATGTACTAGCAACATGGAACGGAACGGACTCAGGAGAGACCGGTTACACTTTCCACCTTAGAGTCGTAGCTGAATTACTACGAGGCAATGCAAGGGGCGAGTTGCGCACATTAGAGGCGTGCTTTTTGGATATAAAAATGATCGACTGGAACATCGGTCTCCGTCCGGTCTACAGATTATGCATCATTACGCATATAGAGAGGCCAGAAAAGGAATGTCATAATGGGCATACGGAGGTCGACCTTAGGCAGCCAGACAGTCCGCCCATGTTTCGGGAAGTGGGCTGGGCTGAAGAGCCTCTGCAAAGTCTGAAAAACCCTCGGTCGGCGTGGTGATTTACTATGCAGATAGGTCAGCGCCACCGTAATCATATCCAACAGATGATCAAGAATAGTCAAGGCGGCAAAATTAGCCAAATGTACCATCGGCACAAGTACTGGTCAACTCGGCAAACCGTTTACGGTTCTGTCTAATTTTTGCGCAATCTATACTTTTGCAGCAATCCTGACCGTCCAAACTTCAGTTAATAAATATGTTTAGTCTAGCCAAATCTTTTTCTTCCGATGGTGGTACTGGGGCTCCGACTCTTGCCGTGAAGTGTCTCGTTTTCTCAGGCGACCTTGTATCAGGAACAACCTAAGGTCGTCTGTTTCCAGCGCGCTTTAGGGGCATACATGGCCAAAGTGAAATCCAGTGTTCCGTTACTGAAACTCATCTTGGTTAATGAAATAAGTTGTCCTTCGTGACGGCTGAACATATTTTCACATGCAGTGCATACTTGCCGCCTGTGACGTTAGATAATCACGTCTTAATAAATCTATATGCATGACCCTCTACATTTGGATTCCTTTTTTAATCTTGTAGCTCGTGCATTCTTCTCAAGTTGATTTCTCATTTGGTGGCATTATTTGCAAACTACCCCACAGACCTTTTACCCAGAAGCCATCAGACAAATTGCTTATAGTCAGCAGGCAAAACTGTGTTACGGTTTGATTTTGTGATTTACCAGAGTGGAAATATCCGATGATCAAAGACAGAAAACAGCGTTTAGTACGCAACCCATGAAATTTACTTTGTGTCCAAAAAAGGCCCTGGTGTTTCAGAAAATGGCTAAATCCATTGATTTGGTTAGCACTAGTATTCACGGATAAAACGAAGATCAAAGAGGATTTTGAGAACAGTCTTTAATTGCTTCCAAAGAATAATTATTTGGATAAAAGTGGAAAAACTGGAAGAGTAAAAATTCGTCTAAATTCAAAAAACCTAAGTCAAAAGCTTCGTGTTGAATGCCCATGTTGACAAAGAAATGTGACAGTTCGGCTGTCACAAGCAACGATGTCCACTGCTGGCCGACGAGATGGGTCCATGCGCCTTGCCATGCCCGTACATTTGTTTATAGTGAGGTACACTTGCGCGACATCTACCTCACTCTCTCCCCACGCACTTTCCGTGTTCAGATGGCAAGACTATACCACAAAGACCAGAGGCGGGGACTGATGCAGAGGTCGATAATGTTAAACGGTGTGGTTATGCTTGCCGCACATGATCTAGTCCCCAATTCACACGCACTAGGCTACATTAATTGAAGTGTCCTGGATCTCACATATGCGAGAATTCCATTGAGGTCATTGCAGCCTAATTTTCAGTCCTGAGAAGAACTGCGTTATCCGGTCAGCTGGCAAATTGCCAATCCCCAACTGATAGCCCATCGTGTACGAGTCAATCAACCCCTCTCCGTTTTAGCAATGAATGCCCTGATTTGCCGTGAGGATTTATTCGCCGTTGTGGCGGTTTCACTCATTCTTTCCTCTCGTACGAAACAGTGTTTTGTCCAAATCGACCCAATAGAAACTGAAATTGGACACAGGAGTTGTCTAAACTAAGCGGTTCATCTGATCGTCCTATACGTGACCTCTTCCCCACTTCACATACCAGGCTACATCAAATGATGTGCTTACCACGTAACTGGGATCTGCATGCTTTGGTGTGCATCTTTTCACCCACCACAACGGCGCTGGCAAAGTTTGTGGTATACATGCTACAGAAGCGACATGTTATAAGTCGGGCGGGGATTGCTTGCTGTATTCCGATCACGTGTTTTACACCGCTGAGTAATAGCCAGCTTGCAGACAACATGACTGCCCAGCATTCGTTTATAGCGCCTTTCTAGCTCCTTATCCAGCGGTGGGGTAGACTGTGCTGCCCCCGAATGACTGGAGCAGATGGATACTACCATAGATCGTAACTTTAGTTCTGAGAGGACGACAAGAACTATCCTGGGCCCCTCATTTACCGTCGCCCTCTCCGTGGGGCTTGTTGCGTTTAGGGGAGAAGTGTGGGAAAGGGAAAGAAGTAAATATCAAATGTGGAGACAACGTGCACACGACAGTTAGAACATCATGTGTGATGATGTCTCTTGTGTGCCCCCTGACATGGCGGGATCAGGGACATTGACAAGCGCACTAATCAGTTTGTAGTGATAATATGCTTGCTCGACATACATCGCACTCTCGCCTCCCTCGCCCACCTGAACCCAGAGTCAAGACAGAGTCAAGAAGGCCAGAGGCGGGGTCGGGCCACGGGACCGACAAATCTAATCTAAGCCCGTCTACGCATGCCACCCACGCATGATCCGCGATTGATGCATCAGGACACACGAACATTGCTGAACAGAGCATAGCTTTAGTGAGCCAGAGATGAGAGCTGGGTGTCAGCTTAGTGCCGCGCTGCACAATTACCAGGTGCACCAGACTCGTAGAACGACTTGCCACTCCTGCACTCCTGCCATGTCCGAAATGTTATATGAGTATGCCTTAAGATAATCAGTATTACAACCGTGACCAAGTAATCCTTCCTAATCGGAAACGCATTTCAGAATTTCAGCCAACATTTAATGAGATCGGTCACTCACTGTAATTCCCTATCGGTAGTTGCGTTTGCGCTCCCACTGTGTATACAGGCCTTGAGCATGGCTGCCCAGTCATCTTTTTCCTTCCGATCCGCTGTGGTGTTGTTGTGGTTGATTAAAATCCTGGTTATTTGTTGTCTGGAGTGAGGCGCCAAGGTGCGGGATCGGTCGCGCCATCCACCTGCGCCCTCGCCCGCCTCCGATCTTCTTGATTATATCTTGACACCGGGCTCGGGTGGTGGTGGTGGAGGAGGAGGAGGAGGAGGAGGAGGAGGAGGAGGAGGAGACGACATTGCGGCAGATGCAGCGCAAGTCTTCAATCACCATAAATCAGCTCACACGCAAGTCACCGTGCCTGCTTCACCTTGCTGTGAAACACACGGTGGACATCGTCAACAACGACGGTCGAACTGTTAGTTGGCTGCACGAAGCGACGTTTTCTGCATGCCATGGCTTATGAATACCAAAATAAAACAGTAACAGAAATTTTTCTTACGCAGTGTGCATTCGGAAGTATCTTCGTCCGCAGGTAACGGATAAGACCGCATACGTGGCCGTGTAAAAACATGAAGTCACGTGGTCTCAAAAAGCTTATCTCTAAAAAGAGGGCTTGCAGGGACTATGATTTTTACCAAATAAAAAATTTCCCTAATATATTTCTCATTAAAAGCGTCTACCTACTATGACGGAGCTGTGAATATTCCTGAGTGCCATTTTTCGAAGTCAGTTGAAGGGGAAACGGTTTTCGTCCTTATTAATATACTTCATGCATGCTGCGCAGCAGAAAAAAAGATCTCTGACTTGCACATCTTTGGACCTTTTGGCCAATTTTGCTTAGAACTGAGTTGTGTTTTAAACTCAGCATACAGCGGCTACCTCCTATCTGCAAGTTGCAGGTTGGGTGAACATACAGGCACGTTGACCGGAAATGTATATAGCCTGTCACTGCGCACTTACCATTAGAACACTCGTTTATGCCCATAAATTGCCAGTATGATAAAAAAACACTGTTTGCTGATATCAGCATTAGTTTTTAGAATACGAAATGGCTCACATATATGAGTGATATTGTCTGAAGTGGAGGGAGTTCCGTCTTTTTGCAGATATTGTGATTATTCACGGCCTTTCTCACGCGATATATGCTGGCCAAGACGCGATTTTTAAATTGACAAAAGTTGCTTTCGCAAGCCGTTTCTATATGCATTAATGCCGTTTTCCGGAAACGCTCGTGGGAGAATGCGCGTGCACGTATAAAAAACGGCGATTTTTACTACTATTATTATTCGGTTTCTCTTCAAAAAACATGATTTGAAGCATCTTTAACGTGGTACGTTCATTTAGTAAATTAGGCACAACGCGTCCAAGATAATTCTCGTCGGTCATTTGGATTTCGTCTGGCGTGTTTTGGTCTATAGGCGTATTTTTTATGGTTCTCATGATTGCTTCGACACAAATATTTTTCTTGACGAATCCAAACCTTTTCGAAACAAGGACTTTTGTTGGGATGGGCAGCAAGCGACTCTTGAACATATAAATTATAACGCGTGGTGATGTAAACGTTCAAAATACGTTAGCAACTGCATGCAGGTGCAATTTTAATGTAAAATGTTAACACTTCAAAATGAATTATTAGCATTCTCCCGTCGACTTCGACTGACATGTTATACCATAAAATAACGGACGGAATAGAGCATCTTCCTTGCGTTAGTTACTAAAACCCACTGAGTACCTATTTTGTACAAAATAATAAATGTTGTAGCATTTTTTTAGAAATCAGAAAATCCTCCGAGCATCGTTGTATGGTAGTGTCTAAGAAAATGTCGACCATCCAAAGATGGTGACGGCCGACGCAATCTACATGTTGAAAAGAAAACTTGCAGAGTAGTCGTTTGCAAGTATCGTGTTTTACAACACGACTACTCGCAGCCAGCTTTGTTAAACACTTTGTCATCGACAGTCTTTTCGTACTAAGTCACAGTTTACGAAAACGACTCCTCCTTACTAAGTTGTTTTTATCGTTAACCGGCCACATTCTAAATGTTTACAGTTTTATATTGAGTGCAAACTTGCGAAATTGTTGCACATTAAACAATTTCAACAAGGGATTTACTTGTACCTCCCCTTCAAATACAAATACAGACACTTCCTTGGTCAAATAAAGAAGCGACTCGTCAGCTGCACTCGGAATGTTCGATGGCCTATAAATCGTCAGGAATTCTAGGTTTTATGCGTTACTCTTCTTTATCTTTACCCATACGAATTCATATTCAAGGAGAAGGGTGTGGGCCCTTTCAAGTGCCAAAATGCCTGTCCTTGCATATGCGACTATTCTGCGCCCTGTCTATTTTGACGGTCTCTACAAAAGGACCGGTAAATTTGTGTCGAAATCTCGGTATCCACGATTTCGGCTTTGAACCGTGTTTTCGTTATGGCAATGGCATCAGGGTTTTTTCCGAAACTAACGTCCTGAACTCGTCGATTTCCGAAACGAAACTTTGAGCGTGAGTAAACAAAAACATAAACATGGCCTAGGTAGCTTTGGTTTACAGGCATCTGTCCATTTCGTGGGAAGGCCGTAGCTGATCAAGATGGACCGCTGTTCATCACGCCTGTGCTGCTAGGGTTATAGGCTTTCTCCAGGAAAATGACCTCTGGACATGAATAATTTCCTCGTTCAGTATTTTGAAATATCTGTTGCCCAGGCTGGACCTCCCGAGAACTTTCGTTCTCAACCCTCTCCACTCCGCGGATGAAAAATCCCACTGGAAAAAAACCGTTGGGTGGACATTTCGGAATGCGCTTTCCCTTATCAACAGTAGCTGCGCTTGTTCCGCATTCTGAAAGAAAAATTTTAACGTTCTTGGTTGGTCTGACTAATTTCCTCTGCCTTTTATTCGGCCCATCCTAAAAGCCTTTAATGCGATAACTTTGTCCTCCCCTCTTAAGATTTTCTTGATGTCATGATGTATTCCGACCTTTGAGTGTCGAGAACAGGCTCAGGCATGCCCTTGATGACATCGCATGTTTTGCGATCAGCTCGAGAGCCCTGTGGTTTATTCTTACTTGCAGAGATCTAATCACGGATATCTCGGACACCATCTTCCTTTGATTTAAGGTTTGTTTTGGCACAGCCAACGTATGACTCCGCGCTTACTACGGTCTCTTGGTCACTAGTCATCTTCGGCGCCCGATTTTCGCCTGCAGTGTACCCAACTTTTGTTCCCTTCTTTGACCATCTGTGTTCTTCCGAGGTGTTCTGAGACTTTTTGTTCCCTGAGATTCCCTCTGGTCACCCTTTTTCTCGCACCAAACACTGTTTCGCATTCATATGGAGTTCCATATATCCGATGTTTCCTTTTTCCTCGGTTGGCACAGCTATGGAAGCCGTGTTTGAGCACGTTCTTTCGCTTTTATGAATTTAAAATGTCAGCGGTATCATCTCCTTGGGTAAATAACGAGGGAGATTTCTCAACTTCTGCATCTCCACTTTTAGGTCCCTAATCTCCTTCCCAATATCCAAAATTTCGAAGGAGTTCTAAACATGTCGTGCTGGATTTGTCCTCGTATTTGACTGCCCGTTTGGCGGGAGGTTACTTGATGGCAAAATATACGGAGTTACAGTCATCTTTACTACTAATAATGTTCATTCTCTCATTTATTTCAGCATGCGCACTGTGTGCCAAAAATCTAGTGGCTACCTCATTGGTCAAACCGCGACGGTTCCGGGGTTCAAGTCCCACTTGTGACGGAAATTATTTTGAAGGCGTTTATTCAGAGTCCCATTATTAATTGAAGGAATGTGCAACGTACTCAGTGGCACGGAACGAAGAATTTTAACCAGCTCACTTGTGGGAAATAAATTGCAGAACGACTCAGCCGTTCGTAGATTTGGAGAAGTCCGTTGAGCTGTTAACAAATAAGTGGTCAAATGGGGGATTGTTTTTCTGTTGATATCCCTTTGTAAATTTGTGAAGATGAGGAAATTGACGGTTCAACTCCAATTACAACTAGCGGCGGATTGCAAAAGCCTTGTGAAACACTTCGTCATCGACAATCTCTTTGGATAACGAAGCGTTTGCAAAACTAGCTGTGAATAATCATACAGTAAAGTGGTCCTTGCCAAAAATTACGCGAGAAATGTCTTAGAGTATGAAAATCATGTCAGCCGTCATTATTCCTCTTAGTGTCGAATTCCATAGTCGGACAACCCGCTGACTATAGGAAAACTTATTACGGTCTAGCCGCGTGAGTTCACTCTTGACTTTGTAGAGATGGACGCGTAGTTGATTCGTAGGGGCGAACCCAAAGGAGTCCTTCGGTTTCAGTGGGCAACCATGGCCTCGGACAGTCCGGAATGTCCAGAATAGACCGCAGTTTGGTTGCCTATGAGATAAAAGGACAAAGTGAAACCAATTCAAATTATTCTGACACCGTGGTCACTAAAGTTCATCGACCATCTTCATTGTTCTGGGTTGCACTTGTTCGAGGGAGTCAATATCTTTCCTCATCCATGACGTAGCTGCTGGCATTCGGCATTCCAGATTAGGTTTCACAAAGATGCCGAAAAGTCTTCTGAGGAGTTCAAAAGGAAATAATTTAAATGCCCGTCTGATCCAGTGTAAAATATTAGTTACCTTCTGAACTATCTTCTCACAATGGTCTGATGGCATTAGATTTGTTGTCTTCCAGGTCTCTGTGTCTTTCCACGTCTTCTGATGCCGTCCATCTAATATAGTAGTGACGTTTAGCAGAGGAATTTTGGCTGGCGTTTCAGTGTAGGGCCATACATTTGGACACAATAAACGTTAAAATCCATCTGTTCATCCATTTTCCTACAGTTTTCTGACGACATTAAATTTGTGGTCATTCAAATACTCGAATTTCTCTACTTTTCTACATCTTCCGTTTAAGTCCCGTCAATAAAATACTGGTGTTTTGAAAAGACGTGTTGCCCAAGTTCAGGTGTAGGGTCATGCATCTGGACACATTGAAATTTAAAAGCAATCTGCTTGAATAAACACTCAGACTGTCGACGTTTTATTGTGTTGTCAATACAATTTACCTCATTTAAAAGTGTTATGTCACCCACAAACATGAGAGCCTCACAATCTAGCTTACTTTTGCAATCAGTGATGTGAATCAGGGGTAGTATAGGGCCTAAAACAGAACTCTGTGTAATACCACCTTCCACTTCTGCCCAATGCGAGGTATAAATACCAACGACTGTCTACATTGTGAGGACAGGAAACTCCTGCCTGATTTAATGATTGTTCCTCGAATTCCTATACACAAAATCGTCTGTAAGAGAAGCCTAGTGGTATACTATCAAAGGCCCACTTGAAGTCAAAATGTGTCATCTACTGGGTAACCCTTATCCGAGGCCTTTGTCCATTTCTCATTCAAGTAGACAATACTCGAAATGCAAGAGCGTCTTTGAGGAAGGCCATGTTTGACAACACATAATATTTTGTTTTTTCCCAAATATCCTTATTTAATGTCTTTAGATAATACGCTCAATTACCTTACACTCGATGCGAGTTAGGCTGACTGGACGATAATCTTCGCAGTCAAGTCGTAAAAGTTCTTTGTGGATCAAGATGGTGAATGCATACGTTCATCATCTCGAGAGCTTGCCTTCCTCAAATGACTTTTGAAATACGATAACCAGTGATACGCTCAGTCCTCGAAATGCTAGTACAGGAATTATGTTCCAACCAGGCGATTTGGAAGACTTCAAATAGGGTACTTCGGTCCTAACCATGGCCGATGAAATATGTAGTTTCTCTGTTGAAAAGGAGGAGTGGGAGGAGGATGAGGACTAGAAAGAGGAGGTAGCGGCGGAGGAGGAGGAGGAGGGGGTAGGAGTTAGAGGGAACATTAGTTGGCGAGCCGGCGGAGGGGCAAAATGAATCAGGTTCTAGGTTGAAGAACAGCTGAAAGGAATTAAAAAGGAAAAATATCTGATCGTCGGTCTCCAGTTATTCGTCCGCATACCTGAGGACAAAAATCAGTTCCTGAGTCCTTTCAGTGCTCCGAATGTAGCCAAATAAGATTTTGGGGAGTTCCGGCAAATGTTGTCATTGGGTTACTTCGAACTTCTTTTGCAGTTTGGGAGCCGCACTTTTGCAGATAGATAGATAGATTGATAATTTTTTATTAAAGACCCGTCGGGGTCCCATCAAAGCAAGTTAAAATAAATCTACATGCGAGTTTTAGACGAGGTAGGCCGAATCTTTACAAAATGCAATTCATAGTTTCTGAATTAGTAGTCCAATGAGAAACATGATGATTGAGGGGGGAAAAAACTCCTTGCAAAAAGATAAAAATGATTAGATTAATTTTACAGGAGAAAAAAACCCTCAATAAAAATAATGACAGAAAAAAGCAAGTAGGACTGGCCTGTAGGTGGCAGTATATAACGGAATGTTGACGGTCATCGTCAGGGTAACAATAAATCTCAGCCTTGAGGGACAGATAGGACTGGCCTGCATGTGGTATTGTATACGGGATTCACAGTTGAGATCGTCTGGGCCGGATTGATACGCCGCATGAGACTATTCGCGTCAAAGAGGCCAGACGAGAGGAACCGAGATGCGATCGGCAACAGCACGCTTCGAGCTCAGCCGAGCAGTGGGGAAGGAAGGTACGACCAAACTACTAGTAGATGGCGAATACTGAGGGTTCCGCCCTGAGCGTCGACAGACCGCATGAGGTCGGAATGTGGGAGATGACATCAAAAACCGCGAAAATTGTCGCTATGGGGGGAGGAGTGATAGCAGTGGATTTAGAAACCAATTCAAAACAGGGGTTTCTAATGATAAAATTAAGAGTTACCACTTAATCTACCACTAAATCCCAGGAGGACCCTTCTCGTTGCGCTACTGCTGACATTTCCGTAATTGTCTCTTTCTCTGACAGATATTATCTATCTGTCCACGCTTGTCAACCTCGACGCGTTTTTGACCATGTCTCCCGATTTATTTTTACTTGCTTCTGCGAGGTTTTCATGGTTTACATTTGGCAACGTTACTGTCCGCCTTGTGTGGCTTCTTCATTGTATCTGCATCTGCCTCTGCATGGTATGGACGCCGACGAAGTCGATTCTTTCCAGGATCTCACTGTCTGAAATCCTTGCTTGCCACTTCACTTTGAGTATACTTCAAGGGTAACTGAAGTAAAAATGGTTGAGGCTTTAGACGTGTCCTTCATGAACAGTCCACGCCTCCGCCCGTACAGTTATGTGTTCAGTAGGATACGGCGACTATGTGCTTAGGCTTGCCTGACTTTAAGGTTCCGGCATGCGATCTCCCTGCTTATATTGGTGTTCATTGAGCTTGTACTCTTTGTGCACGCCAATTTTTCCACTGACGTGAGATGAGTTCCACCGGTTTTTTGCAGGGTTCGATGTAGTCAGCACCTGATGTAGACTTTGGCAGAGCCTGTCTTCCCCGTGATGACGGTCAGGCTGGAGTTTGTGTAGCCGGGTTAAAGGGAGACCGCACTCCGCTGCATCGCCCCTTTGATGGGACCCCGACGGGTCTTAAATAAAAAATTATTATTACTGTGGCGCGCAGCGCGCATTCATATGCGAAGGGCAGATCGCAAACTCTGCCCTTAAATAACCTCGAAAATTTTGTCAGAAGACAGATGCTGATCCGGTTCGATAGTTGTTTTCGATCTCTGAGGATTCCTCACGAGCATTCCCACGAGGATTCCACAAGCATGACCTGAATAGGATGAGAGTGAGTACGCATCCTTGCTTCAGTTCATCGATCATCGCGAAAGCTTAGGAGATGGCCTTGTTGTCAGTGACAAGAGACCTTATTCAGGGTGGGAAGTTGTTTTGCCATTGGTTTTAATCGTTTATGACACCCGAATTTCATCATATTTCTCCAGGGCTTCTCGTGATTCACTATGTCGATGGGATTTGACGATCGATGATTACAAGTAGAAGCCGTCCCTAACTTCATGGTGCTTTCTCTCCAGTTAGCGGGACTCGAGGATCTTGTCTGTTTTCAGCAGTGCGTTTCTTTGAGAAGTTTGTGCTCCAGCTCCGTCTTCACTCGTTTGGGTACGAAACGAGCAAAGATATTTCCCGCAATGTTGAGAAGGGGGATGCTCCTGTGGCTATCATATAGTTAAGGTTCCCCTTGTGTTTTGAACTTTACACGATAGTGGTGTCCTTGAAGTCATGCCGGAAGTGTTCTAACCCTCAAGACTTCTGGAATAACGAGATACGCTTTGTAATAAGTTTTGGAACAAAGCACTTAGAGACTTCCAAATTAATTACGTTTGTTCCGGCTATTTTCCACTCAGCAGCTGTCGCACTGCTCTGGTTGCATCTGAGAGAAAGCCTAGACGATCGAGTCTGTCGTCGGTGTTTTCGTGAGGAAGTCGCTTGATGGCTGCTACGACCACTGTCAACGGGTGCTTGAGAACGCTATGGAAATGCGCAGTCCAGCGCTCTAGAATCTTCGACTTCTACGCCCGGCGAGTCGCTCTGTTCTGTTTTAGCAGTGACCAGTCCACCTGGATTGCGGGCCATATTAATGGTTTGATGACTGCGAAGAAATCACTCACCTCACCACGATCGGCATATTCCTGGATCTCCTCAACTCTGTCAGTCAGCAAGTCGTTCTGCGCATTAAAAAATAAATAATTTTTACTAAAGACTCCTCGGGGTCCGATCAAAGAAAGTTAAAATAAATATTCAGATAAATTTTAGACGAGGTAGGCAGAATCTGTAAAAAATGCAATTTATAGTTTTTAAATTAGTAGTCCGTTTAGAAAAGTGATGAGCGAGCAGTGAAAAAATTCCATTCAAGAATTAAAAAATGATGGGATTAACTTTACACGAGAAAAAACTGTTGCTCATAATTAGGCAAAAGTGTGGCCTGTATGTGGCGGTGTACATCGTATTCAAATCGGACATTGTCAGGGCAGAATCGATACGCCGGATGAGAATACTTGCGTCAGAGTGGCCAGACGAGAGAAACCCAGAAGCGATCGACCACAGTCCGCTTCGAGCCCAGCCAGGAGTTAGCAAGGGGGAGGTACGACCAAACTACTAGTAGACAACGCATACAGAGGGTTTCGCCGTGAGCGTCGACAGACCACTTGAGGTCGAGATGGGGAGATGACATCAAAAACCGTGAAAATCGTCGCTAGGGGGAGGAGTGATAGCGGTCGACTTAGCAACCAATCCAAAACACGGGGTTGTAGAGATATAAATGGAGATTTCCACTTGATCTACCATTAAATCCCAGGAGGACGCTTTTCGAAGTCAAGAAACCGAGTGTTCGGGAATGTGGCCGTTAAAAGTGCCTTTAAACTTTCTGGTGCAAGGTGTTTGCTTAACTTCGACTTGAATACCAGTAATTTAGGTGATGTCCTAATTCCCGGTGGAAGATTATTCCAAAGGAAGGCATGTTTGGAAGCAGAGAAGAGGTAACGCTTAGATGTACAAAGAGGCGGCGGGATCAACTTGGAGGAGTTGCGCGTGGCATAAGACCGATCTCTCGGAGTGAGAGTGTAAATGAGCGAAAGGTTGGGGGTTAAGTTAATGCAAAAAAGGAAGCGAAGGCCAGCTTCGAGTCTTCTTACCCCCAAAACTTTATGTTCGCCAACTTACATAACTGAATATAAGAAGTACCGGATGAGACTTGAAAGAACAGTTTCCGGGTGACAACCCTCTGAATATTTTTGATCTTATAAAAGGTCACGGGCGTTTATTAAACCAAAGGAAGGACAGCAGTATTCGAAGACTGGAAGAACAAACATTTGGTAAAATCTTAGGTTCATTTCCAGAAGGTAAAAATTACGCGATATGAACCCTAATATATATGCAGCTATGGCAGAGATTCTGTCTGCATAAGGTGATAAAGCAAGCTAGGTCCTTTATGGTGAAGCATTTGGAGAGTGGGTTATTCTGAAAAACTATGGGGCCAGGAAGTTTGGCAGCACCAGGAGACATGAAACTACACTTCGATTATGAAAACTCCATCTGCTTAAGTGTAGTAAATTGGCATTAATTTTTTCGACATAAACCTTTGCGGTGCCCTTAGTTTAAAGGACAGGCATTTTTAGTCAGGTTCGTTTTAATTTCATTGTTAAAGTCTCCCTGAGCGGCATTCCGCTTCCTTTGAAGCTACGGAGATTGATCACCAAACGGACGCGCCGAAAATAGAAACACGCGTGCCAGCACCCTGACTGAAGGAAGGATAAATCGGAGGAAGGATTGCACGCATTTTCTGGTTTTCCCACTCCGTTATCTTCCCCCCCTTTATCCCTTGGTCCACAAGCCGCGATCCATACCTCTCCCAGCCCCCGGTTTAATAAACGTTCTGTTGTTGACAGTCCAATTCTGATCTTGCCTGTTGAAGCCTGTGTGATTGAGCTTTCAAGATCCACATGCAAGGAAGAGTCGATATGACTATGTCTACCGCAACCTCTATAGACGAGCAGCTTCAATCACCTTCCAAGGAGCTCAATCCAGACGAGACTAAGCCGTCAGGTAACCCAAGTATTACATCAGAATATGAGTAAACACACTTGAGGTCATCGGCATAAATAGACGCTTGCGAGTTTCTGCTTTCAGTCGAAATATCATTGATGTAAAGAATGAAAGGTAGCGGACCCATAACCGTGTCTTGAAGTACGCCACGCGTGATCGAGTGAGGTGTTACCAAGCATGACTTTCTGATATCGGTTGGATAGATAGGACCTGATGAAGTAGAGTAGAGGCGGCCGGATGCCGACAGCTTTCAATTTTACCAAAAGACTCTGTGAGACCTTGTCGAAGGCTTTGCTAAGATCAAAGATCACTGACTGCTGTTCATTACGAAGAGAAGTGATTAGATTATGAAATGCCAAGTAGCAAGTTTCGCGGTATCATTCAGGTAAAAATCCGTGCTGATTAGAGCTCAGAAGTCGGTTAACAAGGCGGAAGTCGTAAATTTCATTGAAAATAGTCCTTTCAAGAAGTTTTGCTAGAGACGGTGTTTTGTGCACGCCCCGATAGTTACTAATGTCGGACCGAGATCAAAATTTGAAGACAGGAATGATAATTGACGTTTTCCATGTTTCAGGCAAGAGTCCTTTTGAAATATAGACCGAGAATAAATGACTAAGCAATATGGGAAGGTCGAATGTCTATTTAATAATCTACTTTGGAATCCCATACGTTCCCGGTAGTGTGAGTATTTCAAACGACTTATGTGTTTGTTAATGAGATCTGAGTAGACATAGATTATATTCAGTGTCCTATATGAAAGTAAATGAAAGAAAGGGACATGTTTGGACTCAGTATTAAGGTGTTTTGCAAAGAAAGCACCGAATAACTCAACCTTGTCAGTGACATCGATTATGAGGATTTTGTTATCGTTTAGCAGCGGCGGAAATTCGTGATCACGCTTAGACAAGGACCGAGGACGGAAGATGTTAGCGACAGAATTGCCAGGGTTTGATTCATTGAGAACAAGTGATTCTCTTTGCCTATCGCGCGCTTGTCGCATCCTTGAGGCCATTTCAAAAATCTCTGTGATTCTAAGATGAACTGATAAGGAACTAGTGGATAGGTCGAGCAGCTGCTGTCTCAGCTTTTTTAGAAAATGACGAACAGGGGAATCTGAATAATTAGGTTTGAGATATATAAGCGACACTAATTCTAGGCGGTCCTTCGAAATATTGGACATGATATCACGAAGAATGGTTCCATCGCTACATAAGAGAAAGCCACACCAATCCACTGACTTAATATACTGATTTCTTAAATCGTAGTTTACGTAAGAGCGAACTGTGCTAGTCTTTTTTGAAAACGCAAGCGGTAAGCAACAATGAATTAATACGTGGTCACTGTCAAAGAGGTCCTTTTTTAAAGCAACAGAAAGAGGAGCAATGTCATTGGTAAGGATTAGATCTACAATGGGATTATCTCTTGTTGGAGAGCGCACCATTTGGGACCAATTAGAAAAATTGACAATATCTTGAAAGGACTGGAATCTGGGTGGGCAGCTATTGGAAACCCAGTCAATTTCAGGAAGGTAAAAATCCCCAGTGATTATTATAACATCGAAAGCAACTTCCGAAATTAATTTAAAGATTTCACAGAGTTATGAATCATCACTGGCTGAAGAGTTTGGGGGATTGTAGATACAGCCAATAATTGCCTTTCTTTGCGGTTAGAGAATAACAGATGCGAAGCAGAAGTTTCCTATGAGTGAGGAGACGTCCAGGTAATACGGAGAGTGCTTTAGGTAGGATTTAAGATAAAGAAGACAACCGCCCACACGCCTAGTCGTGCGGTCTTGACGGTAAAAATCGAAGTCACCTATAAAAAGGGCAGAGTCAGAAATTGGAGAATCGGTTCAAGATTCTGTTACACACATAATATCCGGCGCCATTTCGAGAGCAATGGCTCTGATTTGGTCATCCTGTTTATAACAGCGCTGGCATTCATTAATATAATATCCAATGTGTTCCGAACAGCAAGGTTATTGTCGACTGTACTTCGACAAAAGTTTGGAGGTGGATATGTGAGCTGTGAATTAATGATGCTTGAAGAATAAGTGCAAGTTAGTCTAGAGTTATTGGCGTATGGAGAGTCAGCAAGAGGAGGCTGGGCATGAGACCTGAAGGATGTGGGAATATAGTTTTCGAGCATTGGAACGCTAGGGAGTAAGAACAGGAATAGGCTTGTTGGTAGTTATTTTGTGGAGGAGGGGACGTCTAGAGGGAAGGCGGGGGCTGGTGGAGAACGGTAGGTAGCTATAAGAATGAAGGGGTGGGGCACCACGTCTAGGTTGAAAGTCAAAGGAGTTAGGTTTACTTACCTAAGAGCCGTTGACCCTAAGTGTTGGGAAGCCTGGACTAGGTTGGGGGTTAAATGACTTAGGGCAATTCCTTTATGAATTATTTACTGGATATATAATAGGGCTTTTGTAAGTAACCGGTACGCAGGACAGAGAATTATTTGGGGGTATAATTGGAGCTGCGAGGTTTGTAAACGAACTGGGCTGTAAAGGCTTGGTAGATCTAATAGAAGGCGGCTTACCCCTAAATGGAATTGTATTACCTTTCTTTTGGGTCGGAGTCTGATTCATTTTTGGAGTCTCACCGTTCTGACGATAAGCCACAGGTGACTTAACTGTAGCGCTTGCAGCACCCTGTTGAAATGGAGAAGTTATCGGTCTGGGTGATGTAGACGGAGTTTAATACGTCCCAGTGGGGCTATCCGGAGGATAAGAAACGACAAATGGGACTGTTGTTGCTGCTAACGTAGGGACAGGCGAATACGTCTGGTGGCCTGAGTGAGATGGACATTTAGGAGTAAGGGGAAGGAGGGAGTCAGATGTCTCAGGAGTAGGACCAGCTGAATCCTCAAGGCCACTTGTAAAGTGACCGACTTAGTGAGCATTAGGCTAAGAAGCACCGGGTTTACGTGAGAAAATGGACCCGATTATTCGTCCATGGGAGTGAGATCGTGACAAAGGAAAAATTTTGCATTTTCCAGGTATTCAGAGACAAGCTCTCGATGGGCAAATATTGAGTCGACCTCGATTGATGAAGATAATTTGACTAAGTTGGGTAGGTTTTTTCTACGTGATGACAAGCGTTTTACATTGGTTATTTTGTGGTTGGAACCACACGAATACCGGAAATCAGTCGCAAAAACAACTGGCCTACCAGATCGAGGAACATTTTTCAACAAGAAGTTGTAAGCACGCTTTTGTTTATCACTAGATTCACTGGTAATCAGGTGAACAAGTGAGTCAAGACGCCTACATTCTTGAGAGGGGATATCGGAGGAGTTTCCGTCGAATAATTTTCCAAGAATTGAGAGCAGAGGGCCAAACTTTAATATAAAATCATTGCAGTTCGAAAGTGCAGATAGATTAAGCTGGCTATCGGTTACAACGGGTGACGACTGAGTAGAAATACCATCTGACTTACATTTAGGTGAGCCTTCTGTATCAAATTTAGTTAAGTCTTTTGAGTTGGATTTAGTTAAGTCATGCTTACGTGCAGAGGCCGAGAGCATTTGCCGACCAGTGACATTTACTCTCAGTCATTGTTGTATAGTATGTCAGCATTAAAGTTATGCGACTTTATTGTCTTTGCTGTTCTCGATGCGGTACATCGTGTTCAGTCAGTGTTTATCTAACTGGCGGCCGAGGATTTATTCGTAATTGCCATTAAAATAATCCCGATGCTGGCGGGGTTTGCGTCCGGGGAGTACTATCGCGGAGGCCTAAATGGTATCCAGCTGTCTCAAACGGATTTTGCTATTGGAAGCGCCTCTAGGGTTTGTATTTCTTATACTTTTGGTTCATGAGGCTGCTAAACTTCTATCGATATCCAGCCATATCACTTAATATAATGTCCAGATTACCTGACGTTAAATAATCCCATGGTCAGCTGCTCAGTTTCATTCGGAATATCGACCTGCAGATGGCAGGTCGGCGATCCGTTCAGCAGAAGATACAACATATTTTAGTCTCGAGCGCGCTTCGCTGTGTACGCTTCCAGATAAAATGTATTCCATTAGATGGCTGTAACACGAGTGAGGCTGAATCCACATCGCCTTTCAGGCATCAGAGTACATGTGAAGGTGCTGATCGGGTGAGGATTGTCTTCCAGGTAGGCTCGGGGAAGCAGAAGGCAATTTAGCTTGCGACGGTCAGTGAAATGGCGATCGAACACTTCATTCAGGGAATCATGGCCATAGCCGACGCTGACGTTCAGGTCTCCTAGGACAGTTGATTTATCTGCCTTAGTCACAGTTGCTGGGAGGGGTGCGGGCCATCGTAGAACATTTCACATCGTTGTTGGCCGTTGACGTGACATAAGTCCTGCCGATGGTGTCGACTTTTTTTCCTAGAAGTGACAGTGTCATGGTCATGAGACAATCATTGACGCTTTTCGACAGGTACGACTGCCGTCTTACAACGTCGTTCCCGATGACGAAGGCACCACTGACTTCGCGTTGCAATGCCCTTTGACGTCCGCTCCAAACAAACGTACGCTTGACGCCCAACTCCGCCAGTTTTCCCTACTCAGTGAAGCGGATCTCAAGCAGAGCCTTAGTGACTGCTTTGTAGTGGACAAGCTCTAACCCGCCCTCCCGCGAGGGAGTAACCAATGACATCCCTAAAAAAGCTCGTTTGTCCTCTCATTCGGGCGCCTAATCTAATTAAAGGTCTTGAGTTTGGTTTTGTGGAGAGAAGATCTGAGCTAAGTGGGACACCGATGGGATTGCATGTCGTCTTATTCGCAGGGCATGTGTGCTTGCTGTGGGGCGAGGGCTTTTACAGTAGGAATTAGGAACTACCAAACGTGATGATAAACAAATGCCGGACACAATTACGTGGTCTAGCTCACCGCTAAAAAGCCGACAACCTGGGCATAGTAGTCGCGCTGTGTACGGCTTCGTGGAGTCACAGATGAGAAATGGGTGCCAGGACAGAGCGTAGCAGAAACATTTACGGATCCACACATGAATTAGGCTGGGACTGTCTTCACACTGTCTCAGGCACTTCTTACCCTATAATTATGCCTGCACTATATGACCCAATCAGCTTGGCACATTCTACATTTTCTTGCACACTGACAGTGCATGTGCGACATGGTATATTTGTCAGCGTACTGCTGCACAGCGTCCATCCGACAGCATTTACGAACCTTTTAAGACCACTACAAAGTAGATCCCGTTCACGGCTCTCCGGCACTCATTCTGGACAAGACATGAACTATTATTTAAAAACGAAATGGCATGAGTCATCCTCTAAATGAATAATTAAATCCACACCACTTCGATTACCGTTGTGGTGTTTCTGGGGGTATTGGCGAGGCATCAGTGCAACATCTCGAGTATAGGAACGACCCATAGTACGACGCTCCCGATTTGTCCATTATATATGGCTCCACACAGGATGCTATCTCTGAAGTTCTGGTAGAATTTGCTTAAACATATTCCTTCACCAATAAATTCTTAGCATTTCCGTTAGCTGACTTTCTTATTTTGAGCCATGGACAAACAAACATTATCATTTTTTCCAAAGTCTTCCTACCCTTGGTTTATGCGCCATTCTCGTGAAAATTTTATCAGAAATCGACATAAATAGCTAGACATGCGAGCATCTTCTAAGAGAATGAAATGTCTTACTGCTGCTGCAATTTACTTTTCGGGGTGTGTTTTAATATATCAAACGAGGTAAATATTTCTGCTCGGGTTAAATTTTGCATCCATTTTTGCGTTGGGGCTCAGTTTCGTCTCCCTTTTAAAGGTTTGGCTGCCTCTTTTTTTGTCAACGTACGTATTCTTGATTAAATCGCCTTAATCCATAAAATCTCCCATGCTCGGCTTCTATTGTCAAACCTTGTTTTTGTGCGATTATCCTTACTGAATCTTATCGGCGACTTTTAACTTAGTTTCGGCGTTCACATTATTTTTCGTTCTAATAACTTCTCAGTATATAGATCTCAAATTCATCTTATTTCCGATTGGTGTCATTCTTCCTGTTGCTGAATCTTTTATACCAGCGCCGTCGTGGCTCGGATAACTGGTGCCACCTAGAGGGCAAATTTTCCTGCTTTCTTTTGCCAGACTTTGACATCGCCAAGCATCGTTTGCTTGTCGCTGTTTAGATCTGAAGATTTTGTTGCTTTGGACACAATGACATTATCATGCCTTTTTATGCTGATGTCTTTATACCGCGTTAACTTGTACGTAACCTAATATCGCCTAATTACTTTTGATGTACTTCCGTTCGCTCTTCTAAACCACTTTTGCTTGTCTGACTGCGTCCAGTGCAGCGAGTGTTTGAGTACGGCCTACCGTTAATCCCTTTAGTATTGCTATTTGCTGCTCGTTAACCGAAGATGCCCGATTTTGCTTCGTATCTTTGATTGCGCCAGCGATGGAGGCATGTCAATTTTATGTGAGCAGTCTTTATTTAAATTTTCTTTATGCATTTTTTTAATACACTATCTTTACTTACAATTTTCCTTCCTATCTCTGTCCATTCATGACGCGTTAGCAAAATTTATCATGCGCAACCACTTTTACCCCATCTCTATCCAACTGCGATGTAATCTATTACCATAGGTAGAGAAACTGGAGCCTAACTTTACGCCTTTTCAACTGCAACCGCGCGGACCCACTCCACCACTTCAGGGTCCTGGTAACGCATGTCGTATGCCTACGCCCATGTCGATGTCTGGACCTCAGCATCAACAACTCTCGGCTCAGCATTCTCAAATTCATTCACTTTCTGGCCCAGCTGCCGGTCCCATGAATATCGGTGGTATGATGTCCGTAAATCCAGGGATGCCTTCAATGCAAGGCCAGGTCATGCCACCTCATGGGGCTGTTCCTGGCCTACATTATCCCGGCCACGGCCTCCCTCCCCTTCCTCCTGGCCACGAGCGTGAACACTTAACGTCAATGCCTATGTCCATTCAACAAATTGGCCCATCCATGTTGCATCATCATGGTCTGCCGATGGGAATTCCTTCTATTGCCTCGCATCAAATCCCCGGTCCTATTCCGCATGGACATCCGCACCATCTTCATCATCCCCACGGTCCATTACAGATGTACGTTCAATTTTCTTGTTTTTGTATTGTTAACTTCGTATTGAATGGGTGGATTCCAGGTAGCCTTCCAGAAGAAACAGAGGCGATTACCGGGAGGTTACTTCTGTTTTGGCGTTTTATGCAGCGATTTCAGTCATCCTTGTTTAGAGAAAATCGAGTCGTGTGGTCAGCTCTCGTAGGGACGGCTACTTACACGTGAATAATTTTATAATTAAAGCAGATTTGCGAAGCATTGACGCACTCCTCCCCCACATGCCCCAAAGTCCGACAAAGGCACTCTGACATGGCGATCGTCGTCCACTTAGCCCCTCTTTGTACACTGCTTTCTTGGTTGAATATCCATCCAAAGACTAGTTTACAAACCAGGCAACCCAGCTTATGCCAAGCATCATAATCCCAAGGGGACGCAATATCCTGCATTCCGACTCTAGATTCGGGCGCCTGCGACTTACGACGGGTCTGAATTACTATCAGTAACTGCTGTGAATGCGAACTGACCCTGAACTCAAGGTGTAAGTGCGCATCATAGGCTAAAATATGAGAACTTATTGTTTTAACAATGCGACGTCCGAAGTTGTTAACATAAATCAAATATGATACGGATATTGCCAGTTCCCGAGGCGTGCCTATATTCAACTTCTGAACTCTTTGAAATGTCTCAAAACAGCCCAGCGGTGTCACTGATAAATCTATTCGACGAGTCTCTGCTCCTTAGTTGTGTTTTTCGTCTAGGAAGAGAGGACCAATAACTTCATCATCCCGTCTCTAATATGTCCAGTACCGGCAAGTACTCTCTTCTTTCCCTCTACATTTTCGTCAGCATTAATCAGCTATTTGAGGTCGGATCGTCTTCCAGCTTTACAATATTTCAACAAGGAATACTGCCTTTATAAGCCACGAAGGACACATCGGTGTGAAAGCTCACAAAATTACGCACGTACACAATAAGTGCATCAAGCCGATATCATATGTAGCAATAATCTTATCCGATCGGTGACGCAAAGACTTGCTATGAAGTATGAACACCAGACTGATACCGTCGCTATTGGTCGCTAGCGGCGCCATTGGCATCCAGGCCCTCAATGACTGACACACACATCGATGACTCACACACAGACCTGGTCGGTCACTTGCAAATTCACCGCATCGGAACCGGCGAACCAGTCCCCGGATCCTCGACATACACCCGCCACATGCGCCTCCATGCAAATCTGCAGTAAACCACCACAGACGAAACTCCATCACTACACGTCTTTCCACCAGTCCGTACAGCACACAAGCCTGTTCCACACCACCCACTACAGGCACGGGACAGGCACCTCTCACATAAGTGGAAGGGGTCTTCTTCGCCCCCTCCGTGTGGCCTTATGGTATTTTAAGACATACAAGACTCGATCAACCTACCCCTTTTGTGAAAAGTTTATGTGTTATGTGAGAGGCCAGGTCGTGCGTGAGGCGCGGGCAGGCAGCTTCAGCTCCATCAGCCACCGCGCCCGATCTGGGCCTAAGTTGGTCGACCGACCAGGACAATCGACTGGTGCATGAGAAGGAAGAGAGTGTGGTCAATTTGGGAAATTCTGTCCCCACGACACTTCAGCGCATATTCTTCATTATAAACAATCCGACGCACGTAAATATATCACGATGCGCTAAGAGCCATGGCTTGAAAGCTTGCCAACTGACGGGCTAACGCGGTCTTCCTCTCAGGCTGCAATGGCTCCTTCATGTGGCCTCTATGTCACTCCCACCAAGTTGGTATCCAAGCCCCTCCCTTCCTGTACGAAAACCTGGTCCATCGCGCGCGGGCCATGCGTGTGTGGCCCGTGTAGACTGGCTCTTTAACTTTGTTTGCCACTGCGCCCGATGCCGCCTCCAGTCTTTCTGACCATATCATGACACCGGAGCCAGGAATGTGATGGAAAAGGCTGTGCGGTAGATGTAACGCAAGGTTACTATCGTTGCAAGCTAATTCACGCGAAAGTCGCCGTCCCTGCGCTCACAGTGCCATGGAGCACATGGTGAACATTGTCTGTAACGACGGCTGAACTTCTATTCTTAAGTTCACAATCGTTACGTTTTGCTTCTCAACGCCGTATGTTGGCAATGGTCAGGACTAGACCTTCAAGACGAGCTTTACGCAGTTATCAATTGTCCCATTGTGCGACTTTGTGCTGTTGGCGTGCTGGTATGGGGTGGCGGCACATATATACAAGACTATCTCCAATGTAAGATGAAAATCTCTACAGTCGTTCCGACCATCTTTTTGCGAATGCTCCGATATTACTTAAACTAAGTGCTGCTAAAAGGCACGTATAAGGAAATACGATGCTGATCGCCCCAAAACTCCTACTACGGGTTCCTTTCTGGCTGTCTTCAACTGATTTATCGCACTTATGCAGGCGTCAGCCATCCCTGAGACGTTTTACTTTCACGAGAAATGACTCGAAATGAAGCGCACCTCCAAGTACCTCATAGGACTTCATAGCCGCAATATGCGCCAGTACGAGGATATAATGGCTGGTGGAGCAACACGACCAGCTAATATTACATATGCTGCTGGTCTTTGCGGCGATCTGAACTTCAGTTACGCGAGTCATGAGACAGTACATTCTGCTCGACATGCCCAAATCGAAATTTTGTGTAAAACAGCCCGATATCTTGAAAGTCCTTTAACGGACGGTGATATGAGAAAGCTGTACTGTAGTTCAATGGTGAGCCAGTTCCATAATTCGCCTGCTTCGCCCCTCAGAAATAACCAGTCTGCGATGATAAGGTTACTTTTATGCATCATTTTGGTAGAGAAGGTGCTCTCTAGTTGGACGTAATGCACGGCACCATGCGGTGGAGCCTTATGGGAAGACGCCCGGCAATGACTTTCAACGGAAGTCTGCTTGCGGCCTCCTGATCCAAGTTGATGAAAGACAAAAAACCGCCTTGTAAGAACCACAGTGACATACATGTCCCCAGCATTACCGTGAATAATTTAACAGTCGTCCTTTTCAGTCGCATTTACTTGCACCGTCAAGCGCAAGCAAAGAAAATTCATGCGACTTCCAACGGACCTAGATGTTCTTTGACCGGCACTTCTCGTTTCGCTAAGCCCCTGTCAACCGTCACTGCTTCCAATGACTCGGCATCGTCTGTTTCGTGAATATCATTCCGGAGTTTGGATCACCATTGTAATTTCCTGTGGTCGATCACGTTTCATAATAACATGCCGTGGATGCCACTTCGACGGATTCAGGCCTATTGTCACAGACCGAGGTGTAAGGTCCGCGTGAATGACAAAAGTAGTGATACCTTCGATATAACTTCTGACCTCTGTTAGAACTTTGTGATAGACTGAGTCCCTCACCTGCCTCTAGTAGACCACCGAGCATTAAAGTAGGCCGTCGTCTGTGCATTATGATTCCAGAATATCCTATTTATTTTCTCACCATCGACGTTTTATGTACGTCGCACTTAATGCACTGCTGTACTTAACCTCTTCTTGGACATGATGACCGGTGCTGGTCTTAGTAACAGGGATGCGACATCTGGCATTTACTGGTGATGTGAGGCTAAGACTGGTACTGAGAATGATGGTAACGTGGAGGGTAAAGGCAGCTACGCTACTGTGAGCTCCTTCTCTGTGTAGTTCATCAGCTGCATGCGTGATTCCAGCCTGAAACTATCACGGTACGCCAAGTGTCGTTGCTTGGAAGGTTGCCAACTGACGCTCCAGCTCATTCCTCGCGATCAGCTCGGTTGTGTGTATGTGTTGAGAGGCTGAACGGTGGACAGAGGGCCAGGCTGTAATGGCTCCTTACTGCGACCTCTGGCACGCCCACCTAGTGGGATCTGATCCGGGTGTGGCGGCACGCCCAGGGGCGGCTGCGGTCGTGCCAGTCGTCGCCTCTGTTGTTGGTTAAAATCCTGGTCGTGTTTGCTGTGAACCAGGGAATGCGGTGGTACGCCTACATGTATGTCCGAGCGCTCCAGCCACCTGCGCCCTCTGCGGTTTCCCGTCTCCTTAACCGTTTCGACACCTGGCCCAGGTGAGGAGGGGGAGGGAGGGGAAAGTGCGGTAGATGCAGCGCAAGTATATTGTCACTATAAAAGGAATCCCACGCAAGTAACCATAGCAGCTCATACTCAGCCGTGAAGCATACGGTTAACATCGTCGGCCACGACAGCCGAACTGTCATGAATCGGGCTACACTGTTGATACTGTTTCATTGCGGAAGTGTGGCGTGCTTTGTCGCAGGTAAACGCAAGGATGAATGAAGCTGATATGAAAGTAAACTACAAGACGATCACCTAAGGCCTTGAGATCGAATGTGTTTGCGTGCTCACGGCGAGCAATACAATTCCTTGCGGATAACTTCCAGTTTGGTCAAAATCTACTTAGTGGACAGTATGGAAGTGCTGTCAGCCATCGGATATGTTAAGTACGTTCGGTCATTGTCTGTCTTTGTGCAACCTTAGGAACCAGGCGACTTCAACCTGAAGACCAAGCCACAAGTGTGTTCAGCCTTTGCCAAGACAATCCTGTGTAGATTCTAGGCATCGCCCCTGCCCTCAGGAAACACCAACCAGTCGGGGGTATTCGACTGATGTTTTCTAAGCGCTGTTCGTCGAATTCATCTCTGATCGCGTCTCCAGCCAACAGCTATATAGTTGGCCAAAAACTGAACTTGTCAGTTGAACCCTCTGTCCTCGCCTGTTGAGATGGCCCGGCCATGTGTTGCACCCACGTGAAAGCTAAATCACTCAGAATGTCATGTCTGAGCTCGACCCTGGCTGACTGCCGTCTGTGGCGAATTAAAATCCGGATTGGACTTAATAAAAGCTGCTCTTGAGCGCATCCATCTCCCTGCTTTTTCTAGCCTGGAGGGCTGATCTGCCAACCGACTACTTCACTCGGAAGTCTGTCACTGACCGACTACACACCTTGGCAATCAGCCGTAGTCGGCGAATGTCCTTACAAGTATAACCAAGTAAACTTTGGTTACAGTACTTTAAGGCCTGTCGTGCATATGGTAGATTCCCAATTTTTCGGCTTGTGATCTTATTTAACTAACAATGCTACACCGTACGTAATCACGTCAAACCTCGGCAACTTAACTTGTCCCGTTAAGCCCAAACTTTTTGCATTTTATGTGGAATCTTTGAGCTCGAGCGGTTTTACATTTCGAATTTTTGCGTTCTCCGTATTCGGATATAAGTGCCGCCATAATTTTAGTTAACAAGAAGCCCATTTCGTGACATTGAGATTATCAAAGGAACAGGGACCTTGTAAATCGCTATTCAACCACCGCAAACGGTTTCACGGACGCTCAGTGAGAAGGTTATGTCACTTAGGTTGGCCTAAAGTCCCCCATTTCAGTTCACAAACTTTTGGGCCAATTCTTTGAGATCGTCATCAAGTCACCTCGTCATCGACCATCTGATTTCTCCTATAATGTGCTGCCTTTAACGCAAGTGACCTATGCTGACGGAATCCGTGCTCTGTTCCTTTCCCAAAGCAGATTAGCTATAGCAATGCCTAGAATAACTTAGACATACTTATGAACCGACTATCGACAAAGTGCCCATCTCGCGTAGCTAAAGTGTCAAGAGCCCTTTCTGTGCAGGGACCTACCCTGCTGGCAACAAATTAACGCTTTATCGCGCCTGTCTGCTGGACTTCTCCGATGGGCATGTTTGTCTTTTCCCTTGAAGACATTAACCAAATTTCTTCTGTTTCAGGCATCGACTACCGTCAATAATCGGCCAGCCTGAGTATCGGATTTTCGAGCTCAACAAGCGCCTTCAGCAGCGAGGAGATGTAAGTCGATTGATTTTTAGTCTACTCCGTTTTATCCTCTAGGAGAGTGACAGTTTCTGGTGGGAGACATTTGTCACAGATTTTTTCGAGGATGACGCCACCATGATAATATCTGTGATGCTTGAGGATGGTCCGAAACGTTTCAGTAAGTCCTCCTCTCTTCGCGTTCCTCTATCTACCTTTCTTCCCCTCAGCCGTAGGTCGAACTCTAATTCCACGCTATTTTCGGAGCATATTTGAAAGTGGCTGCGGCGAGTTGTACTTCAACCTGCGGGCCACTCGTGACTCCTTTCATAATCCCATCCTCACCCTCGACTCAGACTGTGCCAATATGGTCATGAACATCGTCCGCCCCCTTCCTGTCACCGTGGTGGTGGAGGGGCGTCTCAGCCTGGATTTCACCGCCGACGAGCTCATGCGTATTCGCCTTTGGACCTTCCAGATTCGGACACATCGGGAGCTTATCATGCGCTCTCTATTGACTATTCAGGTAGACATGTTTGTCTATTTGCACGCCTGATCTTTTTTATGAGTCTCCTTCCCGAACAGGTGGAGCTGTACCATTTGACCTAGGCAGGGGTCAACCACGTCCGGCGCATGCGAAAGAAAGGGATAAAGCAGGGTGATGCAGGCACGGTGACTTGCGTGTGAATTAGTTTATAGTGAATGTAGATTTGCGCTGTATCTACCGCCCCGTCTCCTCCTCGCCCACCTAGACCCGGTGTCAAGACGAAGCCAAGAAAACCGGAGGCGGGGGAGAGTGAGAGCGGATAGCGCGACCGAGCCATCACCTTGACGCTCCACTCCACGCCCCCTCGTTCACACAACAAATGACCAGGATTTTTACCAACAACAGCAACACCACAGCGGGTCAGAAGGACGAGGATGACTGGGCAGTCATGCTCACGGCCTGTATACCCAGCGGGAGCGCAGGCGCATCTACCGGCAGGGAACCAGGTGCCGGAGAACTGCCAGCGCATACTAGGCTGCGGGGGCGACGGTTTGCTGATGCTGGCATAGGAGACGCTTATATACCTTTAGGCCCAGAAGGGCAACACATGGCCCTGCACTTGCCTGGACCGTCACCTTTCAAGGCCGGGTGACAAACCAGTCTTCGACTGAGAGGAACTACCCGTAAAGCATACACGCACACCTCTCACATGCGTGAGTGTCACAGACCAGTTAAGACGGAAACGTGATAGCTTGGCTCTCAGCTCACCAGCCCGCCTCTCCACACAAACACGCACATAGCTGGGCAAACTGCGTAGACTGAGTTGGGGCGTCAGTCGGCAGCCTTCCAAGCCACGGCGCTTAGCTCACCGTGTCTCAAACTCGGATCACACATGTAGCAGAGGAGCTGCATGGAGAAGGGGCCGTGAAGTACGCCTCCCACTTGCGTAGGAAATGGTGGCAGCCACCCGTCGTCCATCCGCACGAGGTGGCTGCTCCAGCGCAGTTGCAATTGTTTTAGCATGACGTTGATGCCGAGGATTCCTGTCCGTTCCAGTACGTCCGTGTCGGCGATCTAGTCCTGTCACCTCAGCTTCAGTGTCCGTCGAAGACAGCTGAGGTGGAAGCGGTGGCGTAGTAAATTTGGCAGTCATCTTGTCTACCAGACTGCGCGATTTTGATGATCGCCCTGGGGCTGGATTTTCCCTGGAAGTGCCGCCTACGGGCCGTCATGGCAAACGTTATTGCACGATGCATCCAACTGAATCATTAATGGTAAATTCTGCCTAGACAACAAGTAAAACCCTATTGAACAGAGTTTTGCTATTCTTGAGGCCCCAAGTCCTCACACAGCGAGTCTCTAGTGGCTGGCAGGACAGCCAGCCCAGGGCTCAGTAGTACAACTTTAGGCCACTTAACGCACAATGACCCAACACCTGGGTTTGAATCCCAGACCATCCTGCTCTGGGGTTGGAGATAGTTGACTGACGACGGCCGTTAAACCATCGTGGCCATCGCGATCTTGTTTGTCTTTGTCGGTACTCTCATCTGTTTGGCAGGTGTTTCCATCATCCCTTCTTAAATTCCATTCCTGCAGGACCCTAACCTGTTTGAGCAGATCTCCAAAAACATTACGCGTTCCGGTCTGACAGGCCCCACGCTCAGTTTTCTCCGTCTGTGCGTCATCCTCGAACCGATGCAGGAGCTTATGTCCCGGCAAAAATCCTATAATCTGTCTCCTCGGGACTGTCTCAGAGCAACCCTCTTTCAACGCTGGCAGCGCATGATGGCCCCTCAGGGCCAGCCACCTAAACCAGGTACGTTCCTGTCTTTTCCTTCCGCCTCCCCTTATCACTCCCATGAATTTCAATCATACGAAGGTATGGGGCCCGCCAAGAAACCCAACGTTAAGGAAAACTTGACTTGAAAAGATGTTGGGCCGTTTTTTTCAAGTATTTTTGATCCGAAGGAGCTTATCCGAACTGTTGACACGTTCACAGTGGGAATTCGGCCCGTCAGGGTCTGGTCTCACACCTCTGACCTTTTAACTTTATCAGGCTCATTCTGTGGAAAATAATCGCTGAAATATTGCAGATGCCATCACCCCTTTATACCCGTCTATTTTTCTTGTCATCTACCTGCAGTTAAATAATTTTATAAGGACCGTTTCCGAAAACTCATAGTGTATAGCAGTCCTATAGAGGATTGCATTTTCCTGAAAACTAATTTCTTACGCCTGAACTGCTGGTAATTATGAATCTCTTGACGTTTGACTGAATGCTCGTATGTGTAAATATCCCCAATCGGATGGCCTCTGTGCGCCGGATTGATTACTGTCCACAAGTTTTAAGAGATATTTTCTCTGAAGTGAGGTTTTCATGAAGATGTTTCAGTGCACCGTGCACTGACTGTGGATTTAGAGGTTTAGGGGATGCATAATCGTAGATTACTTCGAAGGGTTGATGTATCCCATTAAAGAAAGCAGTAAAATCGATATACTATCCTTCTAAGCACTTATCTAGAACTCAGGTTCACAAAGGTGATAATTTCGCGCTGATTCGAGAAAGAGAAGCTGCTCAGCCGAACAGAGTCGTCATGTTGCTGACGTTTCGGAATACTTTATCGGCTTTGACAATGGAAAACCGACTGAATTCTCCGAAACGTCAGCAACACTACAACTCTGTTTCGATGAACAGCTTCTCTTACTCAGATTATTTAGTAAGATTTCAGACGCACCAACCGTAATAACCCTTGCAGCACAACGGAAAGTTTTTGTTATAAAGGCATCTGGAACATAAGAGCAGTCCAAATAGCCGGTACTGCATGCGTAAGGTTATCTCGTATGTTAAGGAAAAAGTCAACCGGAAAGCATCATGATTTTTGATGACTATGTAATCACGCCCCGTAATCGCGGTTTCTCTTAACCATTCTCTTCGTGGTCGTCTTACAGCCCGAATTTGACTCATGAGGACTCCTGAAAATGCTCTTAGTTAAACCTGACTAGACAAGAATGAGCTGGAGTAGAGAATGATTGTGCCACCTCAGGTCCGCCACTGGTTTTCAGTTAATGCAATTTCTATCTAGATTTCTAATTCATCACCAGGATCCGTCTGGAGTGAACAGTCGAATATGGAGGAACCTCGGGCAGTTGCAGTACATAGAAGTCAGACCACGGCAGTCATGCGGCTTGTCTAGCCAATCGAGAGTTTACATATGATTGCCTCTGTACCTGATGCTCCTACGTTAATTTCGTCCTCCCGTACGATGTCCATATAACAGTGATTCTGAAGGACAGCCAGCTTCTGCACGCTTTAACTACCGAGAAGCATGTTTCCTGACCATACCCAAGCGACACGGACTGTGTACTGGGTTTGTTTGCAGGAGATCGATCCTCTTTGCGCTCCTCATGAGGCAGTCGTATGTGTGCGCATACCGACGGAGTTGACTGTTTGAGCCACGAGATGTCTGTTTCTTTGTTTGTGTGTGCACATGTGCCAGCAGGCCTTCAAAACAAGACACGTCAGATAATAAAGTTTGCATGCCATGGCATTGGGAAATCAAGTTTTTCTGACCGTGATTCAGGAAGGCTGCCTAGTCGGCCTTAAAAGAGGAGCTTGTAAACCTGAGTTGTTTGGTCCGTGGTCAGCAACTGGTGTTGCAGTGGTTTTAAGTCCTGGTCCTTTTGCATAAAGGTGCAGAAAATAATTAGCGAATCGACAATTTTGGGTACTGGAGATTTTAACAACTTCTCACACTTTCGGTTCTAAGAATTTCCGGTTAATGATCGCTGCCGTTTTCTGCCTCTTGGCAGACAGTACCAGTTGTTAAATTTCAGTGTCTCATCCTACGACCTCGAATCTACCTGTCACGGGAACGAAGGCAAATGTTCCAATGGGACAGCGTACTCCTGAACTCTTCAGACAATAGTCAAAGACCCTGAAATAGTTTTCTTTAGGGTAGATTTATAAAAGAGAATTCACCTCGGTCTTCCACGGTGTTATTGGCTCGTTTTCGCCTGCTTGACAACAATGGACCATTTTAATTAACGCCCTCGATGGCTTCTAAATGAAGTATTACGTGAGTAGCACATATTTTTGCATTTTTGCCTTTTCCTCTTGCAAAGTACGCACAGTAAGTGAAAAATGTCCAAATTAACGAAGTATCTAATCACTTTGAAAAGATTCAAAGTACATCGTCTGGGAAGTAGAATTACATCGACTAAAACAGCACAGACGTAGCAACGCATAAAACACCGTCGAAGTAATTCTCAGGTAATATTTCCTCCGAAAATTAACGTAATAGGCAGTTATTAATGTAGTATGTGATTAGGTGTTTCAAAGTGGTGTTACGAGAGTTTGGTGCAAGTTCTTTTACATATTGCCCGAGACGTGGGCTTCGATTGATTACGTGGGTAGAAACGCCACAGAAATCGAAGTTTTTGATGAAATTACATGCCCGGAAACCAATTATGGACTAAACATGTGAGTATAATTAGCAAATACAGTCATAAACATGTGATTTTTGCGTATCAGGATAATTTTTCCTTCGCAACATCAGTGTTTTCTGGCGACAGTGAAATCCTCTGAGTTTCTAGGCTTCCTTTACTATTTTGCGATTTTCAGTCGATCGCCAAAAATAAATTCTATAGCCTTGTTTATTTAAACCTTCAAACTAAGACGACTCTTGGAAGCATATACCCATACAGGGTGCTCTCGGGTGCTACGCTAGTGCCGCGATAGACCATATTTGCAGACCTAAGTATCAAATCTAATCACAGGAAATTGGACGTCCGCAATGAAGGCCTGCCATGAGTTAGATTTTGATCAAATTTTAAACCTTCTGTTGTACGTTATTTCTGTGAAAAGTGCTTCCCTAGAGTACTCCGCCGATGAACGCCCCACGTCCTCCATTTTTTTTCCAGAGAGAGGGGATTGGCACATTTCATCCTCATATGTGCTTTTCTGCTGCACTATCTGTCAGTCGCGACTAAACAAACCTCATTTTCTTTTTATTTTGAACAGCTCATGTTATCCCTACCTGTAAGCTCCGTTCTACGATTATAGGTGCACTGCATACTGTGCTAAAGACTTCATAAATGGCTAACCCAGCGCCCGTCCTGCTTCAAAATTATGTACTAGCGGAAACCAGACCGCACATAAGGCACCTTACCATGGATGTAGTCTTTTTAAGACAGACTGGACTTCCGAAGCAGCGATCACAACGAAAGTGTCTCGATCTGCACGTGAGAAAACGTACCCAGGTTACCTCTCTGAGCCAAGGACCTTGGTGATAACATTACGTGACCCCTAGCCGACTCTTTTTCATAATTTTTCTTCACATCAAAGAGAAGTGAGGCAGACGTTCACTCTGTGTAACCTTAGTAGACCCCTGCTGGACTTGAGTACGTTTGCCGGATTAAGTTGCCGATTTCTTTGTTGGGTTTCACTGTGTATATTGCGCACTGCGTGAGTAAAGCCTCCTTGGACATTTAATGCAGAAGAGTGATTTTTTGTCCCGGGCACTCTTTGCATACTTTTTTCTACATCTCACTCGTCAGTCCCTTTAAAAAGCCCTCTTTTTAGTTGACTGCTTCTCTGAAGCACAATATATTTTTATTTTTTACTCATAGTATTCAGCTTTTAGCGAGCAGCCCCTAAATTCCTGCCTGGCCGAGAGCTCGTGCCGTATCAGTCGCCAGGCTCCGGAATCATGCGTATGCGCCAGTTCCACCTAGCGCAGTTCCCAGTTAAAATGTTTTGCAGTAAAAGTATGCTGGCGCTTGTGACTTTTCCGTGGACAGTAAATACATTCGAAAGCAAAAAATTGCTCGGAATACCGCCTCGTTTGTAACATCAAACACAGGCACTTTGCCATGTGGCCATGCGGCATAGGGAAAGTGTAAAACAGCAGGACCTTTTTAAAATTTTAAAATAAGCCACCCGAGTGCTCGCCGACCTATTTTTCTAATTCCTACTCCTGAAATTCGTCCAGTACTTCGCTGCATACTGTACGTCCAGCTTTTATAGAATGTTTCCTTGTCAGTGAAAACCGTGCTCTCTCGCATGGGTTAACTGACCAATGACAAATGGATATCTGACTATCCCATTTGCCTGGTAGATGTTTAAAGCAGAGAACGAGCTCTTTATATACATGCATATTATCCCACGGGTTCACGTATATAATAACTTGTGATCGATACATCGTCAGCATTCCGCGGACTGGCTGGCGACGAGTGTGTCAGGTTAAGTTTATTCACAGAAAAATTCCAGTGCGGGGCGATATTGCAGTCGTGAAGGTTGCTCGTTCGAGATAGCCCACCAGGATCGGGAACGTTGCGTGCGCCGATTTCCGTCGTTTTTCTATAACCGTATGGCATGGGTAGTTTGTTTACAGTACTGTGTCCGCATGGGCTTACTACACGATTCGTAATTGCCACTCACAAGATAGTTTGTTTCCAAACGACAGGCGTTGAACCGATCGGCGATCGGGCAGCGCATCCACTATTATGCGGTAGGGAAGTCGGCTATGGCAAGTCACAATTTGTTTGAAGCTTAAGTTCTCCGGCATACGTTTCTTTGTGTAGGCATGCATTTTTTAACGACCCTTCGCAATCTCATGGCATATGACCACTGTTTTTTTATCCCCCAAACCATTTTACAAATAGTCCTACTTTTTATTTGTCAGAAGCCATGGATGGCAACGGAGAAAAAACTTAACTGAGGGAGGGCGAAGACAAAAACTAGTTTTGACAGCACGATCCTAGGAAGAACGATCGTAACAGTGATGATTTTCAGGCGTCTGTTGGCCTTTCATCAGGGTTTTTTGGGCTTCATCCCCTCCTCCTTCCAGCCACTCAATGCAGAACGTTTTTCTCTAACATAGCCTCACGCAGGCCACAGGCTGTTTCATCTAAATCCTTCGTTTTTGTACAACTTTAGAGCCAAATCGACAAGCTAACAAGCGCCGAAAACGCAAGGGCTCCTCGGCAAATTCTGAAGGCGGCGCCGGCGGAAGTCGTGCCTCCAAGCGCAAGCAGTCACCCCTTCCTATACCACAGCCTAGTCTGGCCCAACCCGGAGTAAGTGAGCCGCATTGCTCCACACTCTTCCCCTCAATTTCAACCTTCGCCAAGGGGTCAGAGTAGGGCAGTAAAGACCTGACTGGGAATTAACAAGATGTCTGCTACCGAGGTGGGCAAAGGTTAATCCGCCCAGTCAATACGTTACTCGATAGACTGTGCACTGTTAGTGCCGTTCTCAAAAAGAGTTCTAACAAACACTTGAGTGACTCAAATTCGCCGCCATCGGGCTCTTGGATACGTGCATTCCTGCTCAAGGACCCATCTGGACTTTTGACTTTTCCTGCTTCTGCCTTGTAAACGTCCCTGTAGTGGACGCTCATACAAACAACTTGAGGACATCTACCAATGAAATCAATTGAAAGCCACCTAGTTAGTCATAAAAAGGCCATGGTATGTAAGGGAGATCTTGCTTATCAAGAAGTAATTGAACGAGGAGAGGTAGGCCGCCCCTACTGGACCCACTGCGTGTCGTGGGGAAATACCGGTCCTGGCGAGCCAAGGCACACACCGTGCTCGCGTGCGCGCGATGACGTTTCGGGGGAGGGTGCACTGGCAAGTCGACGAGAGGAGCAAAGTGGTCGGCCACTATTTCTTTGAAACGCCGTTCTAAACGCGGAAAGCACTTTTTTGCACACCGCGTCGTGCTTGATGGTGAACACTATTCCAGCAATAAGTCTTCCCTGTCTCTAGCCCGCTTGTAGAATACAAAATGTCCTGTGTTGCGAATAAATTACGCCAAGCCGTTGAAACCCTCAGGTACCTCTTTCCATTTCAGTTCGTAGTGGTTTAAAAGGAAAATGTTGCCCTTAGCAGCCCTGGCGTTAAGAAGATGAAGGGTTGTGCCTAGTTCGCATACGGTATGGGCAGCGTAATTACTTTTGCAGTATAAGTTGCTCTTAGGCCGCGGGTAAGCAGGATTGTTAAAAATTCGGGCTTTTAAAAGAAACCCGTTGAAAGCCTTGTGAATAATTCACACAGTAACTGATGAAAATTCTTTTTATGCCGCCAATCACATTATATGGCCACGAGGTCGACCTCGAAGTCAATCCCAAATTCGTTGTGCCAAAATGTCACTTCCAACGAATGAATTACCCGAATGCCATTAATTGCCCTAACGAGCACAACATCACTGATACCATCGGAGTTCTCATCTAATCAAATTCCCGAATACCCTGAAGGCTTTCTGAACACCAGGAGTCACAAGAAAACCCAACGATAACTGAATCGGCATGCCTTTCACACCTGTCCTCAAAACGGGCCACGCAGTAGATGCACCGAACCAACACGGTGACTAGGTCGGAGTCCGGCAAGCGTTATTAGGAGTGCGCGCCCCATAACAAATGCCAACAATGGGAGGGGGGCGTGAGAGCAGGGCCACGTGCTGACCCATACCGCGCCAATTGGGGTCTAAGTCGCCTCTCCCTTTTTCTTGTATAAAATCCTGGTTAGTGGACCACGGGGTGCAGTAGTACGCGTTAGTGCGGATTTACGCCGTGCCAGCCGCCTGCGTCCTCTCCCGCCTTCGCTGGCTCTGTTTTAACGCCGGATCCAGGTGGTGGAGGAGAGTGCTGTAGATGCTGCTCAAGTCTACTACCACTGTAAACTAATTCACGCGCAAGTCACCGTCCATTGGAGGTATTTGGGTCTGATATTTGTCTCCACACTTCTTATGGAGTAGTCCTTTGGGATCCGCATCCAGTCTTGGTTATTGCCAAAATGGCTTCACTTCAGCCGTCATCATAAAGCCTCATCCATAAAGTACAGCTCATCCCCAGTCGGAATAATAAGGGGATCTGGTTGACAAAGTTGAGAAATCCGGGGTGATAATGTGGGAGAGAGGTACACCGGAACTGATTTATTGCACCGCTGACGTTTCGGAGAGCTTGTTCGGCTCGGCAAGCCATTTGAATTTCTTTTCGATTTTGCGCGTCTAACGTCTAGATGGCGGTGAGCCGACCAATTTCCAAAATGTTAATAGAGCAATAAATCTGTCTCGGCGAATCCTTTCTCCCTCCCAAAGTAACAGTATTACTTCCATTTTCTCACTTATGACGTGGTTAGAACTGGAGTTAAAATATCGCTATTTTTGGTTTGTTGTAGAGGGTATTGGTAAAGCAGTAATCGTTGAAACGTTTGATAAAGTAGCCCAAGACAGGATGTTCACTGTCTAATTAATTCACAAGTTTTCCAGCGTCCCCGAGTGAGGTAATGCATATTAAAGTTTTCTACGCGACGTTCTTTCACCAGAACATTGTACTGTCAACCTTTATGAGTTGGGAAAGCAAATCCAAATGTTTCATATCCAGTAAGTCCTTGTGGGATGAATCCTGTCCTTTCCTCGTGTGTTGTTCCATCTTTGTGTCGCCTCCGACAAGGGGTGGTTGCCGGCTTGGTTACCGATACATTGGGCAATTGGGATACTAAGTCAACATGTGACGTAGTTCCATCTTTCGAAGCAGATACCTTTCACAGTCGCTGTAGGAAGAGATTTCGGTTAGAAATGTTCTTATCCAAATGGACTTAAGACTGCCCAGTAGCCCTTATTCATTCGCTTTCCATCTCACAGCGCCTTTTCGAACGCATCTCTCGCCCTTTTGTCTCTGGCATGGACCTTGACTACTACGACAGTTTTCATATAGTGCCCCGCCTCTACAGCGTGAACTCTACATACTATTACTTTTTCACGCACCCCCTCCCCCAACACCTGTACAGGATGTCATGATCGTGGGTGAGCCTACTCTGATGGGCGGCGATTTTGGCGAGGACGATGAGCGTCTGATCACACGCCTGGAAAACACTCAGTACGACGCAGCAGCAGCCGCGGCCGCCGCCGCAGCAGTCCAGCAACAGCAAATGGTCATGATTGGCGGCAATGGCGGGGGTCCATTACCCCCATCCTTTAGCGGCGGTGGCGGAGGAGGAGGAGGCCGAACTGGTGGCGGTGGGAGTTTCCCGCCTGGTGGATTCGGCCCCAGTCCGTCTTCGGCCCCACCACAACAGCAGCCCCTTTCCTCTTCCTCCGCTCTGGGTCCAATGCTCTCCTCTCCCGGCGGCGGCGCTGGCCCTATGCCGCCCATGCCCAGCCAATCACCCGGTGGTGGTGGTAGTGGCATGATGTATAGCCACCACTCCCATCCACCATACAGTGCCCCCAACAATTTCTGCTCTCCTGGGGGCCAGCTTCATCCACCGATCTCCGCCACACCGCCAGGGCAGCAGCAGCAACAGCAGCAGTCGCAGATGGCTCTGAAACAGTCACCAAACGTGGTGTCAGGTATGGGCCCATTCAGTGCCGGTGGTGGAAGTCATCCGAATTCCGTCTCTGGTTCTGTGCCTCCCTACATGATGGGTCCCGGCTCCTCGATGATGCCCACGCAGCCGCATGGAATGCCTTCTAGTGCCCCACCCACCCAAACTGCACATTCTAGGATCCTCTCGCCGACGCCGACAAATTCCTGTACGTGGCCTTCATCATAAAATCCCTTGAGGCCTACTTTTTTAGAGATAAATCTGCCAACCATTTTATACAGGAGGCAGTCACGATCGGTTGAGTGCCTTTAGCTTGCGGATGTTGTATGAGCTACGGGCCACGTTTTTATCACGTTTTTAACGATTGGCCTGATTTCCTTTAGATATGATTTTGAGTTTCTTCTGAGCATCTTATTATTGAAATTTCTTCTTCTCACTTCGGATTTCTGAGTCAGTTTGGGCCGCGCCCACAAGTCTTCCATTGTTGTAGCTCTAAACCAGTTTCCACATTTTCTTTACTAAACTACATTTATGTAGGTCATCACCCTATGGTCCTGCTTATTTCCATTTTTTATTTCGCTGTTCAGAAAATTCAAAGTTCCCGAAACAAGCCACACAAACTTGGTTACTTATATCAATCTTAGTAAGTATTTCATATTACCTAAACACATTTACCAACTAATGCAATTCCATTTAGGCCGTGAACTTACATTATTTTGGCGATCTCACCCTAAGGAGTAGACAGCAGTTGCGAGTGTTTTATGGACTTGGATTGCAATACTGCGTTGATTTTATGTTGCTTTCCTCATAAATAACCCTCTGCTAACTAATAACCCTCCACAAGGCCGGTTGATTTGATAAGCGAGGCTTTGAGTGTGCGATGGCTACTACATGTAAAAAAATGGCAACAAATCTATCCCTCTCGTGCTATTGTCCCAAACTTATGTCCTTGTCGTTTTGTAATTGCTGAAGATATTCGGGCTTTTAGACAGTCTTCTGTGTTTGCCCTTCCCATGACTTCTGCGATCTTCCTTCCTTTCCACTTTGCCTCTTCTGGTCTCGCCCCCAACCCAATTTGATAGTAATGCTTCCCTTACTTGCTGGCTGTGACCCGCTCAAAAAATTTAATTTAAAAGAACGAAGATTACTGCTTTTAACAAGCCCATCATCTGTTCTTGTGTTCTTCAGCCAACAGCGCAGTGTTTGCGCCACCCAGTCTGCCCTGCCCAGAGTCCAATATGGGAATGAGCAGCCAGCCACCGCGTTCCAGTAGCGCATCTTCAGTTTTAGGGTCCGGTGTGCCAACTGTTAAAACGGAATCCTGCCAATCTCCCGTCGTCGGAGCCGGTTCCGGCTTTCCAATGCCCCTCGGAGGTGCCACTGAGGGAATGACCCCACCGCCACCACTGCCACCGCCCCCGTTATCGGCCTCTTCCAACACCGGCATGCCGCCTAGCAACGGACTTGGGGGAAGCATGACGCCAGGCTCTGTCAACAACAACGCGGTGGCCTTCCCCCCTCAAAAAAGTCCTGCCCTGAACAGTCCCAACGGCAGTTTCGCCGCTAGCACCCCATTCCAGTCCCCACCACTGGCTGCCTACGCATCTCAGTCTGGTGCAGGAGGTGGAGGTGGTGGTGCCTTTGGCCAGATGTCGCCCTCCCCAATGATGCCGAAACCTGCCCATGGACCTCGTACCGGCAGTGGACCTAATTCCCATCCCGTACTGGACGGTAATTATCTCCTTTGCATTATCCTCTATGTGTTCATTTGTTAATTTTAGTGGTGTGTAAATCACGTCGTGGCCCTGATGCACGATTTTCGCTTCTTTCACTCTTTAGAAGCTATCTGGGCTTCCTGACAATGTCTTATCAGTCTAGACAGCGTTTATACTTGTTGTAGTGGACTCATCTTAATCGTATCACATAATAGTCAAAGTTGATATGCTATTCATCGCTGCAGCTGCTTGGTCGATCTTACTATCATGCTAAATGCGGCTATCCAATCAAAATAGGCATTGGTTGCACTCTATAAAAATTACTCCGTCTCCGGTTCCAAGTGTTCAATGAAGCTCGGAAACAGAAGTATCGATACAATAACATCGAGGACTTTAAGGGCGCTGTCCTAGCATGTCGTCCTGCAGTCATAGTTGATTTCGCTAGTTCTTAGCTCCCCCAACGCGATCACACATCCCCCGCGGTCTCCCGCAAGGTTCGTAGCGGTGTCCATTAATCTTCTTAACAATCGCCTCCAGTTCATCAAAGGCCTCCAGACCTCGGCAAATTATGTCTTTGCTCACCACTGTTTACTCCTTATGTGAATTTATGCTTGAGAACCGTGATGGGCTCTGGTGGTCGACGGAACCTGGGACGAGATCTTACGTTAGTTGTCGTGCTGCTCAACAGCATGTGGTCGTTAAAGGAGTTCAAGTTTTTACATACTTAGGCCTCAACTTCCGAGTGGTAAGCCGTTGTTCACACTAACCAACCCTTTGAACGGACGCGGTTTTAACCTTCGACTAAATCTTTGCGTCTGTAATGTAGTTGTTCTCAGATCGAAAACTTTATGTCTGGTAGAAGGACGCTCACCGTTCGTTTTATGGAACGCGATCGTCCCATTGTGCCTTGGGGCACTCTTTCGGGCCCAACCAGCAGCCGCACAGCAGCGCCCTAGCGTCCTACACTTCGGCGTTGGATATGATTGGCTGACGACGGATAATAAGCCGGAAATGGCCATTCCAGTCTCCCCTTTGCTATTCAGCCTTACGTCTGTTGAAAAAAAATTGCCGCAGATCTAAGCGTTGTTCGTTCGTGTCTGTCTCTACCGTCAATTTTCCAACGCGACAGCCCAGTTAAAATGCACGTAACTGCTGAGTGAAGCTCTTTACGTCACGTGCGTCTCACTGGCTCAAGATGCGTACGTCTCATTTCAGGCCGATGACAACGGAGACCCTTGAAACTCCCACTTCTGTATAAGTGGTGTTGCCCGCGGAGACAGAATCATCGACCCTCAGTCAATTGTAATTTGTTGAACGAGTCACTATCAGCGCAACGTTGCACTCATTCCTATAAGAATGTTATAGACGAGTGCAAAGGCGACTCAACGGTGCGCTTCAGGCTTTCTTTCCAGAGTCCGCGTTCTAACACCAGGCCGAAGAGATCTAAAATTTTAAGCATGTCAGATGGTAAGCGATCGCCGTTCATGTCAAGCGTTTGACCACTCAAACTACTGACCCATATCCTGTCTGCCGCGATTCAGACTGTTCAAAGTCACACAGGATGGAATATGGACGGCCATTTTGACTTCGTCCCGGGCCCTTATAGGTGGTCGGGTAGCATCAAGTTGTCCGTGACTTAACGTGCATTGTCTATTATTTTTATCAATATTCCCCTTACACTGTGGTTTTCTTGTCGTTGTTCGACCGCCTGGGGCAACTGCAGACCGAAATGGCCTAGAATCTATAATTAGGATAGATCGGTGTATTTCTGTCGAGCGTGATTTACAGTTTGACCGCAGTCACCATGCTGAAGTGGATTATGTGGGTTTAATTCTAAATTTGTGTTTAAGGCCTTGATGCTAAGCAGTGGCGTGTGCGTCAGATTTTACCCGAACTTCCACTCTTGTTCGGAAATTGACTTTGTCTTGGTTAGGTGCGACGCAGGAAGCTTTGTAGGTAGTTTGCCACTAACTGACTGTGCATTGCAGATGCATGTGCACTTTTTTGTGCCAGCGTCTTTAAAACGACACCACTTTTGACTTTCCGCAACTCTTATAGTCATTTATGATCGAAGTATGCTATTCAAGTTTTGTTTAAACAAATTTGCATAACAGCCAATATTCGCGTTTCTTCCCCAAATTCCCGAGCAGCCTCATTTAAATGTATGATTACTTTTGTAAATTGCAGTGCTCTAGTCATAGCTGCTTAGTTGGGTTTCATTTGTAACTTTTTTCGCTAAAAAATACTCGGACTACCCCTGCTGTTCTCTTCTATGGCAACGATAAGGTGAAGGACCCCACTTACCTGTCTGCAGACTAGATCGTGTCAGGCAGTAATGGTGGTAAGGTGGGTTTTACGGGTGGGGCAGCACTCCAGACAGTAATTTAATGAAGAGAAAACACGGAAATTGTTTGGATCTCTGTCGAAAGCCGTATCATACGCTTTCCTGTGGCAACGGCAATAAGCCTCTTAATTAAAAAATAGACAAAAGGCGAATTTTCAAAAAATGACGGAGTTTGAGTAATGGTTTGAGGTCAGGGGAAGAAATTGTTGTTGGCAGTCTCATGTTGGCAACGGCCTGCAAATGGATGTCGATATAAAACCCCATATGACACGATCCGCAGTTCACTAAAAGTTAAGTAGAGTCCTTCAATCTACCGTTGCCTCAGCCGATTTACGTTGCCCAACATTCTATTATTCCTTCGAATAAAAACACTATTCTTAAAAGGTAAGCCAAAATGGAATAACAACCGACTGGTCTTCGACATTTTCGATCCTTACACCCATCGGTTCCAAGCTTCATTGCGTTTGATGTTCCGACCTATACACTCCTGGCTGGCTGACCCGTATACTTTTAACGTTTAACTATTCTACAGACCCTGCATAAGGTGCAGCGTCATGGGGAAATACGATTATATGGAGACACACTTCGTTCGTTTCCGTCCACTCATTCTCAGCGCGTGGAAGAGGAAATTATTTTCTTCAAGGGGCTTGTTGTGAGACGTCGTTCGACGAGCCGTTGTGTCGCAATCTGCCCTGAGCAGGCGCATATGACCTCTATCACTCGCTTATTCGAATTTCACACTTCGTTCCCTCGTTATGTTCCTATAAGGCGTGCAACGTAAACCTAGTTACTCAGTCTTGGACGCCCATTTAACCATACTGATCGAAATGACGAATCTAACCATGGTTCACCCTCCTTCACTCTTTTGAACCCGGTTCCTGATCTGAAGGTTCTGGACCCTCCTCCGTCAGTCGGCCAGATAGCCGTTCTGAGACCGGAAGACCTACCAGCGCCGGCCCTAATGGTTTCCTCAGTCTGCCACCCGTCAGTAGTGATCTAACGGCTGCGGTCCCCTCCAAGCAGATCAGTGGTGCCCAATCAGTCTCCAATGGAAATATGATAATGCACGGTTAGTTTTGCCTCTGCCTCTCTCCGCCGTTATCGGCCACTTTTATACGCCCTCCGCGCCCCTTCAGCACACCCCGTCGTTTTTTTCGGTGGACTAGGCACAGCTTAGGATCTTTAGAAAGCCATGCTCGGAAATTCCCGCAGTTACTGGGCAAACGTCTGACATGCGGGCACTAATCGCCGACGGCTACTCATGACTTCTGCTGGCGTTTTGTCAGCTACTTTTTTCTATTGCTGGTATTCCACACCTCTATAGTTGCCATTCAGCGTACTCCTGTAATCAAGGTTTTGTCAGAGGTAGACCAATTCTTTATCTGACCGTGTTGGACCTATTCGGATTAGGAAGTACATCGCTTTCATTTTGTAGTACTCACTGCACTCCTTGGATTTCGGCTAATTCCTTGCCCCACCACATAAAAAAGTATTTAATATAATTCGATCATCTTTAAAGATGATCACCGTCGCCTCAAAACCATCCCTGGGGTGAAGTACGCTGAAGTCACCTCAAATAAGACGGTCGGAGCTCGCTACGCAGCCATTCACGCAAGCACATCTCAGACCATCCAAGAAAGACGACTGGGGTGGTTTAGACACCTGCGCCTTCCACCTCATAAATTCAGTGTTGCTGTCCGCGATACTTTGTCGTTACCTACCTAGAGGCGCCCGAGAGATCCGGGGTATGTAAGACTGTACTTCCTCAAGTTGACGGCCATTAATTCCACAGAGTGCCTTCTGGCCAGGGATGCCGCTCGAAAACACGGGACTTTCCAGCGTTTACGCATTAACTGACGTATTTACCGACTTTGTTCACCCGCGACGCCACAATTTGTAGGTTACCACTGGTCGAGGCATGGCATCGTCAGTGCACTCGAGATTAGTCGGCTGGCTCACAGGTGCAAATTTGCCATTCTCAATGCCGCGTAGGGCTCTTCCTAGAATCTAGTCAATGGCGTAGTTGGATAGAATAGGCAAAAAATACGACCCTGTCGAACCCCAGATCGAATATCCAACGGTTGGGAGAGATTGTTTTGAACAAAATTCGTGCTGTGATGGAGTGAGACCAGGCGCTGATCATATCAATTACTTTTGCCTGCGTACCGTTTAGTTGCATTATCCGTCATACGGACCCACGATAGGCGGGATCAGACGCTGCGGCGAAGTCAACGAAGCAGACAACCGTCAGTTACTGGTAGCCGTAATAGAATTCAAAAATGCGTCACAATGTAAATATATGATTAGCATTGCTGTAAACCCAGCTTGTTTGGGTCTCGTCCTCGAGTCAAGTCCACTCTGATATCACCTCGGAGTAACGGCAACGAAGACGTTTGCAGCAACGTCGATGAGGTTTATTTTGCAGTAGTTTTCGCACTTTGACTTCCCTCCGTCCTTAAAGACGGACGCAGGGATACCCAAGCCCCGATCATCAAGAACGAACTCATCTACCCCACGCTTGCTCACTCATCTCATGGAGTCAGGACGCCAGAGTTAACACAGGACATGTGGATTTCGGCGGGATACCGTTCTCTTCCGGGCCTTTTGCGGTCAACTTATTGCATCAGCGATCTACCCCTAAGAGGGAGCCACATGGTAGGCTGGTCGTCGAAACTAAGAAGGTGCTTAAAGTACTGAAGGCGACGCTCAGCCTTGGCCGAGGTGTCAGCCACAAAGCCGCTAGGTACACCGCGAACGGTCGCTTAATTGGTAGAGTTTTCAAGTGCCACCGACGTTTGAGACCTGCTCCGTTAGCGAATTTATTTCAGTCCAAGAGTTTTTGCGGTCACTTTTTTGCCGAATTTGCCGTTATTTTGGAGTTGGCGGAATGACTCACTGTTGCGGGACCTTGCTCGAGCCATCTGGGCAGGCATCTAAAGTGGTCTTCCGCATATCTAGTCACTGGGGTCCCGCTCTATTAATCTAAGAATTTGCTCAACCGTTTAGCAGACTGCTGACGTCAACAATGACCATATAGTACTACCCTCTCCTCCGACTGTGCTGCTTCGTCGTGTTTTTGTAACATCAAGAAGTCTTGCACGTGACAATTTTGGTGCGAATGATGGATGAACTTTTTGGCTTGTGCTACCGAGCATATGGTGTAACCTATGGGTGTCGCCAGGTTTGGTACCGCGCATCGATTTGTAATCACGAACCCATTCAGGAAACCTTGAACTGACTACAATGTAGTCAATCTGTTTAACCGTAGGGCCATCGTTTGAGTACCAGCCCAGCTGATGTTTGATTCAGTACTGGAAGTACGTACTGGTGACAGCCAGTCGGTTTCGGTCGGTAAAATTCAAAATCCACTCGCCATTTTCACATCGCAATCTAAACTCGAAGCGACCAATGAAGTGACCGAAAAGTCGCCGAGCTCCGGTCCGAGGCAACAGTCAGAGCACGACGAGGACGTTTTTCAACTAACTTTTTCAGCTGAGAATAGACGGTTCCTTTATCGTGCTGTTCGACAGCTGGCGTTGGTGAGTACTCAGAGATGCTCGTAAAAAGTGACCCTTCACATTCGCGCAAGTAGTTCACAGCTTGCTTGTTGCCAGAAGCAATCATCACGCGTTGTGTATTAGAAGAGTGGCGCGCCATCTATGATTTCCACATGACCTACATCTCAGCACATTTTGAGGAGCATGACGAGCGGCAGCCACAACATCCTCGCCAGTTTTCCTCCTTTTTTTCTAATGTATTCGTGTAAAATCCAACCCCTCTTGCTTCCCTAATCCCCTTACAAAGGTGATGTTGTCCCAGTTCCAGTTGCCGGAGGAGTTCGTATCGATTCGCGGCAGTAAGAGCAACCTCCTTCCAACAGTGAACTTCTTTCTTCTCCCCACTCTCTCCCCTCTTCTAATTTGCCGGTATGATAAAGACTTTATACAGTGCCGAAAGCCACCGCGGCTGAAAGTTTGCTTGTTGCGTGCACGATTATCGCTCTTCGTTTCATGTCCCGCCTCCTTCTGCGCCCCTGCCCACAACTCCGACAGCTACCTGCTCGCCTGCTTATTTTTCTTCCTGTTTTCTCGGCCGCATGTCTACTCTTTGTTGCCATAACTGCATGCTTTTAGCCAGTAATTGTACCATGAGAGTTTTAAATTGATTTCAGGTCTGCATGCGTCCAGGGAAATGCCGACGGTTAAAAGGCTCGTCGAAAACCTCGTGTGTCTGTCGGCTCTTTTTTATTTATCTGTGATGATGGTTGTGCTGGTGATGACGACGATAATAATAATGTCTGCAGACCGATCCCTCTCGCCTGTCAGGTCTTTAAGATATGCGCGGTGTCATGTTGAAGAGCTCCCTACCGCTAGGACCTCCGTGAAATCACACTGGAGGATCTTGAGTTACATCCAGGGATTCGATTATGTAGCTACCAGCCGTGCCTACCGAACAGGAGGCCGGTAAATGAGCACAGATGTTTACAGGGTGTTGCCTCTTAGGTAAACAGCGTTGATCGTTCGTCAGGCCATTTTATCCTTTGCCCTTTTATATTAAGCTCGTCCCCTGCAAGCGGCGGGGCCAACACTGTCTAGAAGACGATGCCGTGGCGACTTGCACATGAACTTATTGATAGTGAATTAGCTTTGCTTTCCATCTACCTCACTTCTCATTCTGCCCACCTACGCCAAACAATGAGCCCGGACCTTCTTGGTCCTTCACAGCGCCATTGTCTGACGCATGTGCTTCCACGTAATTGAGGACGACGACGACGGAGTAGACCGTACTTCTATCGACTGAACTCTGTGCTCCAGGTGATTACTGGCATGTCTGTTGGGATCGGATTTCGGAGATCTATCGTGCCACGGGAGTCGTCGGATGCCAGGTTCTCCATCAAGTATTTGAACTCAGTGTGAGCCCAGTGGGATGGAAGGGGAAGGACAACGCAGTCTCGGATTAAAAGTCGTTGCGCGTAGTGGCCAGTGACAATACGTTCGCCTCCAGCGTCTTGCACGATTTCTCAGCAATATCCTGGCGACGAGTAATTAGATAAACTTGTCTGCGTAAATCCGTCTGGTCCATACTTATTGCTACCTCTTGGAAATCAGATTACTCTATCGAGACTGCGCTGATGTTGGTGTTGTTTGGTGGAAAGCAATCTCTCTGTGGAGGCAGTTAAGATAGACGCCGAGCAGGTGAGACAGATCCCGCAGTTGGCTTGCGGTAGACAACGTCTTGGTACAATAAACAGAACGGAAGTGCGCGTCGATCTAAGTTGCGACGCCGCTTCGTCTGACGCCTTATCACAGTATAAAGAAGACTGGGCGCCGTATGCACAGGTGCCCCGTTTAAACCAGTTTTAAGGTGGAAACTTGTCAGCCAACCGCAGTTAATGTGATTAAAAGAATAAAAGCAAAAATCGCGTCATGTCCGTTCGTTTAATCGATCTTATAGTTTCCAATTTTTATGATGCCTCAAGTCTTCTATGTTTGGTGTCATGTTGCAAAATGCGTACTCACCCGAAGCTGTTGTATCTCAGCCCCAAAACCCACATGTTTCTTCTCTGTTCGCTACTGATCTGCCGTTTTAGAGGGTCGTGCATCCACTAAGTTAGGGTTGTATCAGGACTCTGTGCTGATCACTTTTGCGTCTTTCCAGTCATTCTTGGTGGTACTGTCTTCAGTGCTTTTATTGCTGTTCACTGAGAATCACTTTGGATTTCATAATATGCTCACAACGCGCCAGTTTGAGATTTATTTCCCTCCACCCGTCAGTTAAGCATGTTTTCAAGCTGGATTTGTTTTGACTGGAGCACCGGCTCTAACGGATACGCTTGTTAGACGTCTGACTTTCCAAAGTGTTCTTTTGGCTCCGAGACGGGTGGATTCAGTGCACGACCCATGGTATAATGCCCCTAGTTTAACAGCGTCACTTTGCATGTACAGCAGATCGTCAATGCTAGCGGCGAATTGACAATTGTGGCCCGGGTTTACTTGAAAATTTCTTGCCATCGGAGTCGGATGGCGGGTCGAGAAGAGAGGACGAAGGAGAAGGGCGGGGAAGGAAGGGTGTCTTACAGAGCCCTATTCGGAGATGGGCTTTTTGCATTCCTTCTGAAATCAATTTAATTGTCCGGGATTGTGACGGACGACGAATGGGACCGTAACTGTTGGTAGGCTACATTAAACACCGTTTTAGCTTGTGACATTACGATGCGCCAGACCATCACCGAACCACAAGAGCCGGTCTCTCACCTAGCCTCCGCCCGAACCCTTTACACTCGCCGCCTTTTGACGCGTCGGACTGCTAGGCTCTCAGACCTCGTTTTCGTAGATTTCCTGTGGTCTCGGAATGAGGAGTCGAAATGGCTCTTTGAAACGTCTGTCGTCCTGTGAGCATCCTAGCGAACTCTTCATCCGCTGTTACCCCTGAAGGCGATTTTAACTACTGGTGAAATTGTTTTTGGCAACATGGTTTTTTACTATCGCTAACTACTTTTTCCCATTTTTGCCACCTATGAGTTGCTTAAGTTAGTGTGTATAGACTGGGGAACAGGTAGTTGCGCTTAGGTTCATCCTCCATTTCTTTACTCCTGGCTTTTAGATCGTTTCTTCTAATACGCACTTTCCTTGTGATTGGGAATGGGCGTATGCCAGGGACGTGTAATGCCAATGTTGGGACGCCATTTCAGTGGCTGATTTTGTTCCTGCTGCCAAATGCTCTCCGTAGCTCCTTTCCATTTGCCTAGGGATTCCTTGTCGTAGAATATGCTTCTAGGAGCCTTCTGGTACTCCACCTCCCGCCCTGCATGAACCGGTCGAGTTTCTTGTCTTGCATTTTGTTCTTTCTGCCGACCGCCTGAGGCCGATGTTCTTCTTTCTGTAGATGTGGACGCTGGCTTCGGCTTTCTCCTCGTTGGAGGAAGCGGTGGAACCGCAGCGCCACCACCACCACCAGTTTTTTCTGCCAGCCTCGCCCACACCACCTCTGAGAACCCCGGTCTTGACAATCCAAAAATTCCAGAATTCCTGCCCCTCGTGGATGGCTTTGAGGAGGAGCTCGCCCAACAACAGCAACACTCGAAGACCGCACCCCTTCTCTGCGATGGTCTGCTTACGAGCGGAACTCAAGCTGTCAGTTCCAGCAGTAACAGCAAACCCCCACTCCTTGCCTTCATAGAATCTCAGTCCAGCGGCGGCGGCGGCGGTAGCGGGGAGACTGGTGAACCGCCCTCCTTGTCCGCTGACCAGCAGCTGTTGCAAAATAGTTCCGCTCCCAGTGGACCCCCGCTCTCACTGCAGCCCTAACCTGCACAAGGCCCAGACGCCGCAACTTATCCCAGTCACTGAAGCACAGCGACACACACACGCAGACAGTGTACAGTCCCCTTCGTGTTTTGCTCCCCATCCCCTTTGAGCAGCCTTAGGCCCCTGTACTTTCTCTCCACTCCCAATCATGACGATAACGATGCTGATGCCGATGACTTTATATGTCTTCTTCGTGATTAACACAGTCGCTTGCGCCGCACGCCCACGCGTACTGGTCGCGCTTTATTTTTGCCCAGCACTCTCGCATACTCTACCCTCCTCCACTTCTTTGTTCTCTCCCAATCTTCTCTCTATACATATCGTAGTGCATAGCTTGTACAGATTGTGTATTGTACTGGATCAGTGCTGGTACTAGTGATACCACATCAACTACTAAATAATTTTTTTGATAACCACCTCTGTTGACTGCCTCTGCGGGTATATGCGATGTCTGCGGGACGCCTGGGAAGGGTTTGCCATTCTGGTTGGTTGGGATTGCATCCAGGACCTAGCTGCATGAGATCCTCTTGGACACCACGTGGTAATTAGTACTCTTCTCTGATTCCACCGCCTCCTTTCGGTAACCACAGCGATTGGCGAAGGAAACCAGAGGTCGGTGTGCTCCACTCCACAGAGTTGTGTTCCAAAGCTGCTCCCAAGTGGGGTGCAAAACTAACCTTGTTGCGTCACGTGACTCTGTGGCGGCTATGCCCAAGCCCATGCCCAATTGACTCGACTTAGTCTTCTCATTGGAATGCAGAGGGATTTAAGGAGATCATCAGGCTGCTGCTGCATGATCCCCCACCTCGCACAAGTCGTCACTGTCCCCCACCAGTTGTGCTTCACACCGTGCCAGACGAACTATCGCTGTCTAGGGTCAGTCTAGATTCGAGGTCCAGACGTTAGGGCCTATTCCTTGGTCTGCCGGGATTGCTTGCGTCTCTGGTCGGGTTCTCAGCGGGCGATCTCATGCAGAGCTGCGGTCCTACATGCAACTCGTTCATGGTGTATTTTATTCGATCCCGGGATAGCCGTGATTCTATGAACCATGTAGGTGAAGTTTGAAACCACATGAAGGTGTGCTGGTGTTCATCCGGTGTACGAATAGTGCAGATGAACCAGTGGGATTTTACCTGATTCGCTCTTTTGGCATGGTGCCCGTTGTACATCGCAGGCAGTTTTCCCCCTTAGCTTCCTAGTTGACTTGTTCCCGTCTCAAATACTGCAATTTCCCCCAATGAATTTGAGATTTTTGTCTCGGCGATCGCAAAGGCCGTATTATGCCTCGAGTGCCGCTTCTGTTTTGCCCTACTTTGAGGCCTTTATTATTCTCCATTGAAACATTCTAGACATGGTTTCAAGGAACTCGGACTATCCAACGACTGCATTCTCGAATTTCTTGGCATCTAGTTCACCCCATGAAAATCATGTTCCCCTCTCTCCCTCTTGATGGGAGGTTTTGTTCATCGACTTGGCCTGATTGCAATCCGACGGATAGGCACTCTGTTTTACAGCAAGACACGGGAATAGCACCCCCCCCCCCTTATCCGCGGACCTTGCGATAATTCCCTGGGAGACTAGGGCTAATGTTGAGGCCAGGGTTGGGGTTTAAAGTATGGTTATGATTAGGGGTCAATTTAGGATTACGGTTAGGACACGAGGATAGATACGCTTTCCGAAATTTTATGCAAAGTTGGGGGGCGGGGGGTTCTTATTCATCCCGAAACTCTAGTCCCGTGTCCTGGTAGTCGATCACACAGAGACAGACACTAATCGAGCGTTTTTTCCGACAGAGGCAGGGGATGCTGTGGTAGTTACGTCTGGTCTATTTGGCGTCACCAGCTGGTTATGCTTTATTGAAACCATGCATTCAGCTCTGTGGGCTGGGAAGCGACAGCCCCAATACAAACCAGAGTATATACTGCCCTGCAATTAAGCCAGATATATGAACGCCACCTTAGGAAGTTGAATAACCCCAGCCGCGACCGGTGGACCCGTTGCCTAACTGATCGCTTTGCGGCCTCGTGTTCAGATATTAAGTTGTCCCGTGTGGCTTTTGTTATGGCTGTCTGCCGTTAGCAAATAAGTCAGACGCGATCTCAATGCAGTGCTCCTCGATTTTTTACCAGTTCCTACGCATGGCGGCCCTCCAGGCACCCTTATTAATTTGTAGGCAGTTGATAACTTGTGGTTTGAATCTAACTCGAACTCTTCAGTTGTCGAGACTTCTGCATTTGCGAATAACCGGGTGGATGCAATCTTACCCGTTTGTCTTTAGAATCGAAGTGTGAGCATCTTGAGTCTGTGGTGTTTCTCGGCTAGCCGCCCCAAAGTTCACTATCCAGAGAACCAATCGTTGTTCCGCACTTCTAGCAGGCTGCATACCAATACCGATACGCTCGCCTTACATGGCATTAACCACTGATCTGACAGAATAGCGCATATATGAATGATTTATGCAAGAATGACAATGTTCTCATCCACAGACCCGACAGAGAAAGGCAGTTGTAATGCTGAAGTAAGGTGCGGTTGGTGTTGAGTGATCTGAGCAGGATTTCGAGTTAAACCATCGTCAAGATGGAAACAAAAACGTAGGGGATCCTACCTAGAAAAAGCGTGCAAAGCCATAAGCAAACGAACAGCACTTTCTCATGGGCTTACATTCATAGTTTGTACCGGCCACGAAAAAACTAACTTGACCCGACTTTATGGTTCGTGTTGTCAATAACGATTATACCACAGCTCATATTAGTGTCACGACACGGTCTATCCTTATTCTTTAGCTCATACGACGAAAGACACGCTTCACGGTAGATGTTTGTCTGTCATTTCGACTTTAGTTGGCAGTCTTGCAGAATGATTGTTAATGACTGTACAAAATTACATGTAATGCTTGACTTCAAGATTGAGCACTAGGGTAGGTACCAGTTAGCGTTACTGGGTGTTTTCGCGTACAAAATAGAAGATGGGTTGATTCATAGATCCATTTATCTGAAAATAAATGGGAAGGGACAGTTCCTCCACACCCGAAGTATTGCACACATTTAGGAACTTACCATTGCGTCCCCCCGTTCAGCTGAAATAATTTGCCCCTCCGATGGGCCACGCGGTAGATGCACTGAACTAACAGGGGTGTTGGGTCGGAAGACGACAAAAGTTATCCAGGAGACGCACTCACAACAAATGCCAAAATTGGGAATGCGATGGTACATCCAGTTGCAGGCTCATACCGCGCCAACTGGGATCCGTGCCGCCCCACTTTTTCTTGTTGTGTAAAATCCCGATCGGTGAACTTTATCGACCAGGGAGTGTGGTGCGGGTTTTCGCCGTGCCAGCCACCTTTACCCTCCTCCGCCTTTGGTCTTCTTGACTCTAGCATGACGCCTGATCCAGGTGGGGGAGGAGGAGGGGGTGCGTCAGATGCAGCGCAATTCTTCTATTACTATAAAACAAATCAGGCGCATTTCACCGTCCTTGCTCGAAATGTCGCTAGGACGCTATAAAACGAGGTCATTATTCTGAGGAGGACCCCAACCAGTGATGAAGACCCACTGAAATTCACTTACAAAAGTGGACAAACTATGGAAAGGAAAACAACAGGACTATTTGTGAAGTTGGTTGTCAGCATTTTGTCCGCAGTTAGACAAGCAATCCGTAGTGCAATTTTGAAACATACATGTCAAAAATCCTAGATTCTTGGGCTCTGCAGCCATCATCTCCTGCAGATCTTTTCAAGAATGCCTTCTATATACACGTCCCTTCTAACCGCAATTATGAATTTGATGTAGTTGTTAAATGCAGGATAGCAGATACACACAAAAGCGGTTAGTGAAAGTGTTTGTTAAAAGTATAAATCAAGGTTCCAGGAAAGTCAATGGAGCATATTAATTCGTGGACACTGCCAGGTTTGTCGATCCAAATTGAAGTGGTGGCGGTTCTAGCTCCTTGGGATGGCAACAGTCCACAGATATGAGGGGATGTATGCACGATTTCGACCAGCAAATCTTCAGAAGTGAAACGAGTTAAAAACATCTGGTCTTCGAGGTGGAAAACACTAACGGAATATATCCACTGGCATATCAAAGCTCTCCGGTCAATCACACTTCCGACGGTTTATATCGAAATAATTAGGCGGGGAACTAGCTGTCTCGTCAACCGT